>PVJD01005708.1:74469-111052 GCA_004026545.1 Mormoops blainvillei | reverse complement strand
GTGTTTTCTATAATTTCGTGTAGATCTGAAATACATCGTAATAAGTAATTAGGAAAATAAAAAGAGGAAAGGGAGAGAATGAACTTAATCTCTCAAATCTGCCATGGGAAAATAAAGTCAGAGGTGACCTGAGTGAAGACTCAAAAGAAGGGGCATGGGATCTGAGACTGAACAGCCTCCTTTCCGCCTTTAGTCACGGCTTCCTAGGCGCCTCCTTAGTAGCACTGATGCCTTCCCCCGTACAGTGCTCTGTGGCAGCGCATCTTGTATCCTTTTATATATTATAGATACTTACACCATATATACTATAATTATTATATGTACATTCCCCCTACCCCATAACACCAACCCCTGGAGTGAACATCTGAATGGCTGGGAATTTAAAGGGTTTTATTTATCTTTCCTTCCCACACCCCTAGGCAACGAGTTTTCTTTAGTAGGTACTTAATTTTTATTAAAGTGGACTAAACGCTCCCACACTCCTTTTTTGGTCACCAATGTTGACATTTTAAAATGTACTTCACATAGTATTACTTATGATTAGAATCACATGGTGAGACAGAAGGCAAAGGGCTCCCTTTCACTATTATTTGAACTGAAAGAGCCGGCCAAGTTGTATGATTTGAGCACCTTCACACTGATTCTGATTTGTCAGTGTTTACAGTGCGTAAGTTGATACTACAGTTTCGCTTTTAGACCCAGGCAAAAGGGGCCTGTGTCCTGAGCTCCACGCTTTATGAGCCTCGCTTTGTTCTCTTCCAGCCACGCCCATCCCTACAGGGTCAGGAGGAGCCCAGCCCACAAAAGAAGAGGTGTGTCCCTATTAGCCCATGCTGCAGGTACCTGGCACCCCTGAACAGCCCCCAAGCCTGCTGCCAGGGCCTGCGTGCTCCAGTGGGGCTGTCCTTGAGAGGGCAGAGTACACAACTGGGGCCTGTGCTCCCGGGCCTGAGGGATGAGACAGGGGCCAGGGTCTGGTCTAGGAGCTAGGGCAGGGGGGAGGTGAGAGGGGAGCAGCTCGTCCCTCACTGTTGGAGCAGGACTTGGAGGAGTCTGAGAATTGTGAATTCCAACCTGGACTTTCAGGTAGTTATGAAGGTACGGTTGTCATGAAAGAAGATACAACTTACCTTATTTAATGGTTTATTAGTTGATTAAAACATTTCAAGTATTTTTATACACATGGATATGTGTATAAAACTGAACTCTTTTTTCTGAACCCCACAAATTTTACAAATGCTACAGGAGGGTCAGGTTAAATATCTGATCTATCACACCTTCCTTTTGCTCACTCCATGTTACAGTCTATTAGCTGAACATGGGGGACCCTTTCCTTTTGATAATGGTTTTTCTAATAGCCCATACTGCTATAGGACTTGGACCCAGTCCCTGGGCCAGACTAGAGTCTTAACAACCACCATTTTGTACCCCCCTACTCACCAGCATTCTCTCTCCTGCCAGTCTCATTGTTCCCCATGTGTTTACACAGATGAGAACCTCATCTTTAATACCACTCTCCCCTGTACAACCACCCAACTGGAGGCCATCAGCTCAGTCAGGAACAACTTGTTTATGCCACACGCAGCTTGTTAAGATCATTTTGCTTCTTCCATCTTAACGGTCAATATTCTACTTGATTTCCATCCCCATGTGACAGACAGAGACAGACTACAAAACAGGTTTTATTGAGTTTATTTGCTTTGCTTATAGCCAAAAATCAAGAATGCTAAAAGCTGAAAACTTGTCAAAATGTGCCTCTAAGCATTAAAAAAATCTTAACCTCTACTTAAAAACAGAGTTTTGTTATTAATTGTGGGGAAAAAAATTGTTAATGGAGAGTTCTTAGATTGAGAATAACCTAATAGTGGTCCACCCAGAGAAAAGGAGGAAGGGGGGTACAGCAGCTAATTTCTACCTTAATTAATTATTCATTATGGAAATACAAAGGAAATCAAATCAAATCAATCAAAAACCTAGCATTATCAAAAAAGCAAAGGTACAGTATCAGGATCAAAATATGTTTTATAGACAAAATGTAAAATCCAACATACGATGTCATGCTATACCATCAGCAAAACCAAAGAAGCGTTTAAACTAGCTCTGGTGCCTCGTAATTGTCTATCTGAATTTTTTTGCATGAAGCAACACTCCACTCAGAACTTAAAGGCACAGTTATGTCTATCCCTGCATTTTTGTTTAAGCAAAGTAGTCCTAAGGTGGCAGAGGCAGACACAGTGAAAGTTATACTGAGAAGACACTTCTGGGTCTCCTAAGAAAATGAGCTAGGTGCTACCCAGGCATTCACTGGTAGCTCTACCCTAGCGTTTGGTTTGTTTGGGGGGATGAAATAGAGGAGAGGACTTGGGATGAGTTGTTCACTGGAGAGTTGAGGACTGTTGAACTTAGTGACTTTTTAGGTGTATGCCTTTAGGAATGAGGGCGGGGAGAGGCTGATTTAATCACTTAAGGCTCCCAGTTACCAAAAAGTGAATTGTTCTATGGCAGTTTTGCTTTGGGTTAAAATCTTGTGAAACAGAGCTTTCTGAGGGAAAGGGACAAGTAAGTAGGCTACACAGAGGTCTCTCCCTAAGTCTGGAACCAGGAGGTAATGCAGCTCTCCAGTGGCCCCAGACTTCCTTCATGGAAGACTTCTTGACTGAAAGTATAGCTTTTGGTATCTATAGAATTTTGAAATTCAACAGGGTCTTTGGTGCTTATAAAACAGGATATGTATGATATCCGGACCACTTCTGAGCAACTGGAGAGGGTCACAGTGGTGTTGGGGCAAGCAGTCAAAGGCTGGTGAACTCACCATCCAGAGGAACATAATAATCCCCAAGAAATATTCTACCTTATAGAAAAGCACTCACTACTGCCAGACCTGTGACAGGCTGACATGGGGAATGTGTAAAGAGAGAGATCTATATAAATTGCAGGCGTGGGGGGTTCCCAGGTATTCAAAGGTGTTTCGAAGGGCACTGAGATGACTGAGGGACTGGCTGTGCAAAATTTTTCTTGAAGACCCAGAATTTTCACTTCTACCACCTCTTATAGGGGCTTTTGCAAAGCTTGGAGTAGCAACCCCCCAAAAAAGTAAACTGGAGCATTTAACTAGGCTCATAAACCTAAGAGCCAATCCTTGGGCCAAATCACCCGGACATTTCCACTAGAATTAATTTATTTGATCAAGGGAAATGATCCTTTTCTTAGTGGCTCCAACAAAATGTTTTTGCTTTTGCCCTTCTAAAACACATTATCCAAGTTAAAGATTTCCCAATACTACAACACTGCAAACATTTTACATAGTTTTTATAGAGGAAATACTGAGTTTTCAGATGCTGTGAGTGACTATACTGAACATTAGGCATTCATGGTATTTGTTTCACTTCCATAATTATTAGCTTTAATTCCCATTTTATGGCTTTGTTGCTTATGAAAAATGGTTACAGTAAATAAATCAATACATGACATTAGTACAGCTCTTAGCAAATATCATTTGAAATGCTGATGCTCCACCCAGGAGCTCTTTACTGCATGACTTCTGTAATATAGCTCCATGCTTTGGCTTTCTTCTTGGCCATGGAGAACCAGACTGGCTCAACTGGCTCTTGGAACATGGCTGGGTGAGCTGAAGATTGTCTGGTTTCTTTTGTCACGGCAGGCACTTGAAATATCTTTGGATTTTCAGATCCTATCACAGCAAATAACACACAAAGAGTAAGAAGCTCCAGAAGGGGTGGCGGGGGGAAGAAGCCCCAGAGGAACTGAGCTATGTTTATGGGATACAGTAAAATTTTTCCTTTTTTCAGGTTTATTCTGGTTTCTAAAACTCAGTGCATGGGGTAATGCCATCAGTAGTATGGCAAAGGGGTAAAATCAATATGGCTATGACCACAGGGACCTGGACAAGAAAAGGTCTGAGAGAAAATGCTTACAGCTATAACTGCCAGTCTTCACATGGTTATTATTGGATGGTCTTATACTTTTGAATTGAGACCAGAGAGAAATCATATTGTATGGTATCTATTCAGTATTTTAAATTTCAAATAAGGTAATATTACTTTTGTTTTGGTAATCCATGATGTTGTGTGATATGAATTCTGACAAAAAGCTCCATCTAGTAAACGTCTATGCTAAATAATACTGTACCAACTACTCTGACCAAGCAGACTATCTCCCTATTCCCCAATTCTCCTCCTTTCCTCCTCCTATTTTATGGTTGATTGACTTAGTAACTTAGACTCAACTAGTGGTTCTCAACCTGGCTACACATTAGAATTATCTAGAGCTCTTTTTTAAAATACCAAGTCCCATGCCATTTTCTGCACTAACTGAATTAGAATTCCTAGCAATGGAGCCAGGACTAGAATTTCTAGCCAGGAAAGCAGTATGGGGATACCTCAAAAAATTAAAAATGGAGCTGCCTTTAGACCTAGCTATCCCACTACTGAGAATATATCCAAAGGAACACAAAACACTAATTTGAAAGAACATAAGCACCCTTATGTCCACTGCAGCATTATTTAAAATCACCAAGATAGGGAAGCAGCCCAAGTGTCCATCAATAGGTGAATTGATAAAACAACTATGGGACATTTACACATTGGAATTCCACTCGGCCGTAAAAAAGAAGAAAATTTTACTCTTTGTAACAGCATGAACAGATCTTATGCTAAGTGAAATAAGCCAGTCAAGAGAAAGGCAAATATCATATGATTTCAGTCATATGTGGAATCTAATGAACAAACTAAACTAACGAGCAAAACATACAGGCTCATAGATGGAGAACAGATGACAGCTAGTTGGGGAGGTTGGTTAGGGGGTGGAGGGACTGAGCAAAAAAGAAAAAGGACTCATGGACATGGACAACAGGGTGATGATTGCTGGGGGGTGGGGAGTATAAGGGGACTAAATGGTAATGGAAAAATATAATAATGATTATATTTTTTAAATTAAAAATAAAAACAAATAAAATCTTTTTAAAAATCCAATACCATTGGGACTTTATAGTGGATAATTCTTAACGGTTTCATTGGAACATGGAAAGCGAGAAAACACTCCTTCACTATGAACTGGAAAATAGTTTGGTTCTTTCCCCTTGCATACTTGCCTCAGGAATGTTTTACTAAGTGACCACAATTTTGTACCCTCACAGTTATACCTATTTGATGGGGTAAAAGACTGGAAGCTAATCTGAAAGTTATACACTAGACTTACAGTAGTCATGATGATTGGATTTTCCTAAAACAAGCTAATATCTCTATCTAATTGAAGAGCCATGAGAGAATCATGAAGCTGATTTGGAGTCAGGGGAATGCATTTTGTCTGAGCTTGAAATTACAAATCTCACAGCATTCTGCCAGGGCTGTTTGGGGCTGGGTGCTGGGGTGTGTGCTTTTACCTGTATTGGCAGACTTAGGTAGAGCCATCTGTGCAATCTCCTCCTGTCTATTGACATTGGAAGTGAACGTCTTTCTTAGTTGGTTTTGATGTGCGAGGCCAGCTCCCTTTAATACAACAATGAAAACAGGAAGCTTGTAAGTCCTAACATGTAAACAGAAAATTACTTACTCAGAAGATCACAAGGTGTAAACCCTGTCCCGGTCGTTGTGAGTTCAACATTAATCAAAAGGAAAGAGATAGAAAAGGAAAGAAATGGTACTGGGAGGACCTTGGTCCAGAATTTAGGTTTATACAACCTAAGCTGGTTCAAGTTTACCACTTTTCAGATATGGAAGAGAAGGTTGTCTAATCATACAAATAGTATAAACAGGTTATCATGAGTGTTATTTAACTGGAGAACAACCTTTTACCTAGCACTTAACAGCAAGCTAACAGAATGTGGTACTTAAAAAGAAATCTTATCAATTAATTAGAGTTCCATAGGATTTCTACTTAGCAAAACTTGTTGACACCTGACTTGTACTCCTTGCAATAGAAAACACTATAATTAGAGGTGTTTTCAAAATTGTACAGTGTAAGCTTTTCAAATTAACCTCTCCACAACTGGCCTAAATTAATAGTGTATATATATATATATATATATACCTATAGGCATAAAATATCTGTAAGGATAGTTATTCAACTCTCACCCCAGTGGTTACCTTTAAGGGTTTTTTATGACTTAGTCCTTATTTCTCAACCAATTTCATGGAATCCTGCTCTAGAATATTTAGGACAGGATCTGACTTACAGAATCTTCTCATAGTCATTACTTTTAAACACCCTTTAAGAACGCAAAGTGGGGCACATTTGTTTGAGCACAAAGCAAGTCTTCCCCTGAAGAGTCTCCCTGCCTTGATTACTGTAGCAAAGAAATGGGGAGCTATATGTCTGGCAAAGTTCCCAATGCAAGCTTAATAAATTGCCTCCAGCAACTTTTTGGAGCATTTCGTGGGCTGCCCCAGGTCCTACCTCATATCTAGGCACTTTAGTCTCAGCCTTTGGTCCAGCTCTATTATTGGTTTTCAGCTCTTCCATAGGAACCTTAGTCTGGAACTTCCTCTGCTTCTGCTTTGCCATGGTTATCCAAGCTGGCTCAGAGGTGGCGTAATCTGATTGTTGACTAGGATCCGTTCCTGAGAAAGGAATTCAAGGAGTTAAAACTGAAGCAAGGCAGGCAGAATCTTGAGCCTGGCTGGGGCCTACCCACAATAATATCCCAATGGGATCCTTGTGAATTGCCAAATAAAAATAAATAGATAGCACATAGAGAAGAAGGGCCCCCTTCTTTTGTGCTCTCCCCATAGCCTGGCAAGGCAGGAGTTCCTTGGGTAGATGAGAAGCTATATTTAAAAGTTTGCATACTGTCCTGTTACTGGCCCATTTCTCCCATTTGTCCATCCCTCTTCCTATCTCCAAATCATGATAGGATAATGGTCGCCAGGTGGGCTGGAAAAATTCCTAGGAGGCCAGAGGCTCAGGTTATTGACGTCATTCCTCTAACTCCAAGGAAATGCTTACAGTATTTATTACTTCACAGTTCCTCATGCAAGTGTGTGGGTACATGGGTGTGGTTATAGGCATATACAAGACTATGTGACAGCGAGTGCAAAGGTGCAAAGAGTTTGTGAGATATTAGTGCTCAAAAGATCACCTAGCTTTGGATTCTTAAACATTTCAGGTAAGTGAAGAAGCTATGGAAAAACAAACACAGAAAATGAAGATTTCAAGCTGAGAGTCTGCACATAGTGCTCTATTAGTGAGCTGGCTTTAAAAATCCACATGGTGTTGGGGGAAGCATAATGATACATGTAAGTTTTGAGAAAAGTGTAAAATTCCATCTAAATGCAAGGTGTACAGTGGTGGGGGGATGTAAAAATCGTCATGTGTCCATTAGAAAACCCATTGACATAGACAGAATGGGGCACCATCTTGCCCCTAAATCAATAAGCCAGCCCTATCAAAGGAACAACTCAGAAGGCAAGGCTAGAACACACTTCTTCCTACTAAAGGCTTTGATTTCCAGTCCTTCCCTCCATTTGGTACCTAAAGATAATGTCTTACCTGGGATCTTGTAAGCAGGTTGCTTCTTAGGCATGCTATCAGATTTGGGCTTGCTCTGTTGCTTCCCTGCAAAGTCAGATATTGTAGTGATGTTCTCTGCAGGGTGGAGGAGTCCCTTGGAAGCACTTCTGATTTGTGGTTCTCTACCTACAGAAGATGAAATCGGGCCCAAGGAGGGTGAAGGAAGATTGGTAAAATGCTCTTGTTCCTTGCTCTTGTACTTCTGCGAGGAAGGGATCCTCCTCAGTCGGACTCCAAAAAGGTTTTCTACATCAGCCTCACTCGTGGATAAATTGGTACAGCCATCATTTCGATCACTACTCTCAAGAACTTCCTCCTTAAGATAACTGTCCCCAGAAATGGTTGTTGGCCAGGCAGGAGTGACAGTGAACTTCACAGGGTTGGTCGCAGAAGTTGGGATGTTCTTAAGTAGATCTTCAGAGACTTGGCTGTGTTTTCCAATTTCATCTGCAGAAGCTGGACTTCTTGGTACGGAACAGCTGCTAGGATTGCTCTCAAAAATGGTTCCCTTAGCAGCAGCACTCACAGAACTTGAATAAACTCGTTGCTGATATTCAGGGTCTGCAAAAGCCTGAAAAGGGTGTCTTGGAGGCAGGTGATGCTCAGCACTGCCACACTCTACAGGTACACTCATTGAGCCTGTTGACAAAATCTGTGGCTGGAATTCAGCCCCACCCTCAGCTTGGAAAGGGCATCTTGAAGGCAACTGCTCTTCAGAACACCTCCACTCTTCAAGAGACCTCTGAGAAACTAAGGAGAATTCTTGCTTGTGCTCAAGCTTCTCCCATGCCTGGGAAAGGTATCTGGGAGGCTGTTGCTCTTGGGGACAGGTCCACTTCACAGGAGTACTCTCTGAATATGAGAAAACTTCTTGCAGATCTTCAGGCTTCCCCAAGGACTGTAAAGGACATTTTGTAGGCAGCAGCTTCGAAGAAATGCTTCCCTCAATATCAGCACTCTCCCAACCTGGGAAAACTTGGTGCTCAACTTTAGGCATCAGCAAAGAATTGTAAGGCTGATTTGAAGCCAGAGGATCCACATAAACCTGCTGTTCCTTATCAGGGCTCTCTGAAAAGATATGCTGAGCCATATACTTCACAAATGACTGGGAAGGGCACTTGGAAAGCAGAGATTTCTTAGATGTGCCTCCTTCAACAGCAGTGTTCTCTAGATGTGAGGGTATTTCCTGAGCTTTACACTTTAAGAAGTGGATGGGATATTCAGGAGGCTGTGCTCTCCCAGAAATGACTTTCTCAACAGTAGCTTTCTCAAGCCTTGGTGACATTTTCTGAACTTTATGTCTAACGATGGACCAATGTCTGGGAGGCAGCAGCTCTGTAGAAGTGCCCCTTTCAATGGTAACACTCTCTGGACCTGTAGAGATTGGTTTTCTCAGAGCTTGAGAAGGCAACCTGGGTGTCAGAGGCTCCGTCAAAGTGCTCCTCTCAGCTGCAGTGCTCTCTGGACCTGTATGGGCTTGTTGCTCGAATTTAGGGCTCACCCAGGGCTGGAAAGTGTATGTGGGAGGCATTGGCTCCATAAGACTATTCCATTGTGCAGGAGCACTCAGTGAACGTGAGAAGAATTTTTGCTGGGCAATTGGTTTCATCAGGGTCTGACAAGGCATTCTGGGAGGCAGCAGCTGCATAGGAATGCCCCACTCCATAGCGGTGCTCTTTGGACCTGCAGAGGGCTGTTCAATGCTGGTGTTCATGCAGGGGTAGAAGGTGTGTCTTGGAGGCATCACCTCCATAGGGCTGCTCCATTCTGTGGAAGCACTACCCGAGTCGTGGGTAATAGTCTGTGGCTGGAATTTAAGCCTCACCAAGGGCTGGCAAGGGCATTTTGGAGGCAGCAGCTCCACAAACATGCCTTCATTACCAGTAGTGTTCTCTGAGAAGATACGCTGGGCTTCAGGATTTGTCAAGCATTGGGGACAATATTCTGGAGGCGGTGGCTCCACTGAAATGACCTTCTCAGCACCCTCTGAACCTAAGAATACATTTTGTTCAACTTTTGGGTTCATCAAAGGGTGGGCAAACAGTTTAGGAGGCAGAGGCTCTGTAGAAATTCTCCCCTCAACAGCTGTGCTCTCTGGACCTGCAGAGATTTCTTGCTCAGCTATTGGTTTCACCAGGGGCTGAGGATGATTTCCTGGAGGTGGTATCTCCATAGAAGTGATCCCTTCAATACTAGCAATTTCTGGACCTGAGGAGACTGGTTGCTCAACTTTACGCCTCAACTGACGCCTGGAAGACACTCTGGGAGGCAGTGGCTCCATAGAAATGGCCCACTCAAGAGCAGTGCTCTCTGGACCGGCAGAGGCTTGTTGCTTGGGTTTAGGTCTCAGCCAAGGCTGGTAAATGTGTCTGGGAGGCATTGGTACCCATTCTGAAGAAGCATTCATTGAATCTGTGGAGAATTGTTGCTGAACAAATGGTCTCTCAAAGGGCTGAGGAAGGTGTCTGGGAGGGGTCTGCTCCACAGAAACACCCCACTCCTCAGGTGTGTTCTTTGAAACTGAGGAGACTTCCTTTTGGTCTTCGGGCGTCCCCGAGGCCCAGGAACGGTGTCTGGGAGGCAGATCTTCCTCAGAGCTGCTCCAATCCTTAGCAGTATTGTATTTTTCAAAATAACTACTTGATTCTGTGGACACTTCATCTTTAGGCTCCCCCAAAGCCCGGGATGCACAACTGGAAGGCAGCTGCTCATCAGAACTGCTCAATTTCCCAACGAAACTGCTTGATTCTGCGAAGGCTTCCTGATCATCCTCAGGCTCCCCTGAGGACTGGAAAGCATAATTGGGAACCAGCTGCTGTTCAGAACCACTGCCCTCCTCTGAAGCACTCTCTGAATCTGAAAAGTGTTTTTCATCTTTGGGGTCCCCCGAGGACTGCAAAAAGTATCCAGGAGCCAGCTGCTGCTCAGGACCACTTTCCATCTCTGAAGTATTGTCTGAATCAGAGGAGACGTCTTCAGCTTCTGGCTTCCCCAAGGACCGGGTAGGGTGTCTGGGAGACAGATCTTCCTCAGAGCTGCTCCAATCCTTAGCAGTATTGTATTTTTCAAAATAACTACTTGATTCTGTGGACACTTCATCTTTAGGCTCCCCCAAAGCCTCGGATGCACAACTGGAAGGCAGCTGCTCATCAGAACTGCTCAATTTCCCAACAAAACTGCTTGATTCTGCAAACGCTTCTTCATCGTCTTCGGGCTCCCCCGAGGATGGCAAAAAGTATCCAGGAGCCAGCTGCTGCTCAGAACCACTTTCCACCTCTGAAGTATTATCTGAATCTGAGACTTCTCTACCTTCTGGCTTCCCCAAGGACTGGGAGAGGCTTCTGGGAGGCAGCCTCTCTACAGAAGTGCCTCCCTCTGGTAAATCACTTGCCACACCCAAAATGCTTGCTGTAAAGGCCTGGAGGACATTTCCAGGATGCTTCTCTTTGCAGATAGTTGAGATATCTTGAGCTGACTCCATTTTAAATTCAACACTTGGCGAATCAAAGCTGGAAGCATCTTCCTCTTCTGACTGGATGTGAGGAGGATCCATACACACCCGAGCCTCCCCTGCCACTGAGAACATGACATCTTCTTGGGTTGTAGAGGGGCTTTCTACTGCTGGTAAAAGAGGACCTCTGGCTTCTGACTTGGCTCCAGAAGCCCCATCTTCTTGGTATTGTGATGGACCACTAATCATGGATGCTTTCATGTCTTTAGGTATGGAATGTGATACTGATGCTTTTCTGGTTTTAAAATCTAAACGGGCCTTTCTCCGTTCCATGTAATTTTTATCTAAAAGCAACTCCTGAGGAGTAGTGGCCTCTGCTTGTGGAGCTATGGACTGCTCCATGACTTGCTTCTCCAAGGGGAACCACCGGAAATGGCTATCCCTGGCAATCTTACTGGTAGATGGGGACCCAGCTCTATTATCTAAGGCAAGCCCTCGACTGGGTTGTTTAGAGCTCCTTCCTTCGGGTCTACTCTCACTCTTTCCCGAAGCACTTGATCCTTCATTTCCACTTCGTCTTCCATATGCTGCTGGCCAGGAGTAGCCCTGACTCCCAGCAGCATCTATTTTTGAAGCCCAATCTGTTGTCTTAGAAATCTCAGTGTTGTTGCTCTGCTCATGACTCAAGGGACCTGTACCAAACAGAAATAAGGAAAGAAAAAAAAATGGGTGTGCTTTTGACTTCCTAAAATAAGAACAGTTTCCCTTGGCCTAATGGGTACCCACCTGCTATTATATTCCCTAGTATGAAGAGGTAGCTATTCAGAAGGCAGAGAGCAACTTGGTCACTGCTAGCCTTCCACAGTTGAAAATTTTAAAATCGAAGTGAAATCAGAGTTTTATAAGCTGATTCCAAGGTTGACTTATCATGATTATATCAATATCTGGGTGCACCATTAGGGTGAGACACATCGAAAGACAATTTTTGTACTTGCGGCAATGATGATCTTTTAGGAAACTGAGTGGAGCAGGGCAAGAGGAAATTTTACTTTCTAATTGGTATATGTATTTTCTACTTAATTCTATTTAATTTTCATGTGCAGGTATTGGTTTACTTTTGCAGAAATGTGTCAACAGAGGTTATCTGGGAGGTAAAATTATGATCCCTTTTTCTTCTGCATTCTACTCTCCCATATTAAAATTAGCTGATGTAATATACATGCAAATAAACTCTTGGAAAGCCTTAATTCTATTGGTCCATAAGCTTCAGGTCAAGCACAAGGCAACAGTCAACTAGACTGTTCATCTTTTCTCTTACACTTTTAGGAAGGAACTCAGCTTGATGCCCAGGTGGGAGGGCTCCCACTGCCTTCTGTCCCCCATCATCCACTGCATCCCTAGGCCCACCTAGTGACTTCATATCCAACATGCAGCACTGAGAATAGCTAGATGCACTCAAATCATTCCCATTATATGAAAACCAATCAGCATCTTCCCCCCTGGACACTGAATCAGTTCTATCCTCTGCATAACAGGGACAACTATTAAAAAGAAATATGAGAAAAGATAAAAAAGAAAGTAAAAGGGATTGCTCATCTCTTTTTTTTTTTTTGCCTTTCTTCCTCTCTCTTGCAAAAAGTTTTGTTAGTTTTCATGAGAAATTTTGTTTAGAAATAGACTGTCTTTGAACACACATGTGAAATTCTTTGTGGAAAAATATGAAATAACTGTTTGACTTAATTTGCAGAACTGGAATTTTTTTTTATGAAGTATTGTTTGAAATCAGGTTTCCATCAGCTGGAGCCAACATCCACATAAACACACAGATTTTCACTCCTATTGGGGTTTTGATGGGTGTCGGCTACCAAGGACATTTATCTGCAGCTGCTCCAGCTTTCTTTGCCCATGGATATGACAACTGGTCTCGCTATTAATGTATGACCTTTTCTGTCTACTGGAAGGGAAAAACAACTTAAAAAAACTAGTTTTAGGCTAATTCTATTATTATTTTCTGGTTCTGTTGCTAAGGGGGAATGCTAAAGTGGAAATTATTGGCTGCTCTCAAGTATCTGGGCTCACTAAGGAACTTAGTATGTACATTAGACTTAGAGAGGATTAAAGAAACTTATAAACAAACACAAAACACCTCTGGTTGGAAATTAATTTAGATAAAATAGGGATTCAGTTATTACCCTTTACCTAAATCACACACAAGTGGCAATTGTATTAATTAGGCAGTTTAGAAGGAGAAACCTGGATCATATTAGTATGCATCTTAAATTGAAAGCTCTCTGAGGATCAAGTACAGCAGGCCTGGGGAATTATCATTATATAGCTCCCGCCACATAGCACTGTGCAATTAAGCTTGCATTACATGCTTCTGGGTGAGGGTGAATATACACCAACCTGCACTGTCTTTTGGGGGCTTATTTTGGTCATCTGCTTTTGGTTTGGTTTTACTCTTCTCTTCAGAAACCAGTGGAAGGCTCAGCTCCTCCTGCTTTGGCTTCACCTAAAAGAGGGGAAAGAAATAGCTTGAATCAGAATACAGTGCTTACCCACTCCTTCATGGTTGCCAAAGGAAAAAAAATTAGAAAAAAACATCTGTGATATCCAAATGGTTCTGCTGGCAGCACAACCATACCATTAATAATGAAAATTATTTCCAATGACATCCATCACTTGGTGATCATTTTGCCTATTGGAAGTGCTTCATCTACATTTGAAGTTTCTAGTATCTGAGTGATATACTTAAGGGAGCCCTCTAAAACACCAAAACATACTGCAGGGGAATAAATCTGAAAAAGGGGTATTGGGCCTGACAACAATCATATTCTTGGCAACATTGGAATTACGAAATTTGTTTCATCAGACCTGGTAGACAAACTGACATCCTGCTTGACTTTTTTTTTTACAGGGAATTTAGTGAGAACATGAATTATGTCTTTCCAGCTTAAAAGAAGAAAGAGGATTGGGGTTTTACTGGGAAGCAAGAGAGTAAAAGATGAAGGGTTCAGCCTTTATACTGAAGGGGTTGAAATTGGTTTAGAGTAAATAAGGTTTTCAGATAATTACAGCAGCTTTAGACATGTCAGAGTAGCACCGTATTGAAGTGTCCAGAATTTGCTTAATGTAAGCCTTTATGGCTTGCCTCTAAAGACAAACATACAAGTCTTTATACTCTCATTTGGTGTGCCTCTGCAGACTCAGCTCAAAATTACTTCTGAGTAAATGAGGTCAGGTAGACCCAGGCTCAAATCTCTGCTCCACCATTTACTTTTTGTAGATCCCTGGGCAGATTATTCTCTGAATCTCCATGTCCACATCTATAAATTAGGGATAAGTAGAACCCTCCTGTGGGACTCGAAGACCTAAGAAATTCTAAAGCAGGGAGCAAGTGGCAGCAACTTCTGTGTCATATATGATCCTGGACCCCTTTAGAGTCATTTGAATGTCAGATAGGGTCACAAGGAAGAAGTAGATATCCCACTCTTCTTAGAGAGTGCCTTTCCTCAATTAGGCTATGCAGAAGGAACTCAAAAGGGTCACACTAAGCTTCCCTTAGCCAACGTTCCCCTTCTCCCAGGTTGTGATTAAGTGTCCAGGTGATAATGCATATATATGGTTTAGTGCATAGTAATCGGTCGCCCTCTGTTTGACACAGAACCAAGGAAATTCTCTCAGGGCCTCCAGAGGGGCCCCTGGGCCTGTTGCCTGGCCTACTGTTCTTTCAACTTGTATTTGTTATTTTTCTAAAGCTAAATTGAGATGTCTAAGCCAGGAGTAACATGGTGGGGTGGAAAGAGTACTGGGTCAGAAGTCAGAAGAATGGGTTCTGGCCCTTGCTGTACAACCACAAGAATGTTTGACCTTGGTCAACTACTTGTGCTTTAATTTCCTTCCCTATAAAACACTGTAACTATGAAATCATTTAGTCTATATCAGCTCTGATTTACAGCCCTTTACTTATAGCCCATAGTCACTGAGAAATTAGGTGTTTGACCAAAGTGAATTAATCTTTCAGCTAAGTGACACATCCTTACAAACATCAACATCTTTTAATTCTTAGCTTTTAGTAAAAATCTATTCCAAAGGCATTACTTTCCTACCTTTCTAAACAGAGATCAGGGAACATAGTTTAACTTTTCTTGATAACTCGGACAAATAATGAGCATGACCTATTACAGTGGACTATGATACAGTATAGCCTTGAGGGACTTATGAAGGTGGGTGAGGTTCTTGATCCCTACACTAAATGGCCTATCTCTGCTATCAACGATCACGTCTCATTGTGGTCAGATCTATGAGTCTGATTTGTGGCCATGTTTTTAACAGAATTGGCTTGCTAAATGTAGCTCTGCCTCTAGAAAGTCATGTGACAGGAATTTGTGGCATCAATGTGACACTGAGAGATCTTTGGAGGTGTTAATAGCTGTGTTTTGGATGCTTGGAGTTTTCCCAAATGAGTGGAATAGTGCAGCAATTTGTAATGTATAGGTCTTAGTTGATTAAAAATGAAAAGAATGCTGATTTGGGCTAGGGTTTAATATCCTCTAAAAAAGGCTTGAGTGAATTCCCTGATGTTAAGACAATAAACAGTTTCTGGGGGTTTAGGTTATTTCTACGTCCTTCAGTCCCGTTTATGTAAATTCAACATGTACAGGACATCCGAATCACTAGATGAACGTTTGTTCGCCTCTCTTGGGGTGTCAAACCTGACATATTGCTCTTGATGTTACCATCCCTGCTTAGGATCCCCCAAACCATACCACTTCCCTAGGCACAGTTAGCAAAGCTTGGAACTCATCGTTTATTATAGATGAGTTTATTCCCAGGTCTCTTGAAGAACTTACAGTAGCTTGAGAGTTCTTCTTCTTCTTTTGTTTTCGTGGGTTTAAAGCCATCTTGTGTTGAGCAGCTGAAGAATCCAAACAATCATGGGTGGTGGCTGGGGTGCTGAAACCAATGGACAGCTGGGTGCTGCTGGGAGATGTGGGCATGGCAAACGTGGTCAAGGACTGAGAGCGAATAGGTCCAGATGAGGGCTCAAAGCTCTGGAGAAAGTGGAAGAAAAGAAACAAGTCAACTGTGTGTGCTATCAGTGGTCTCCAAAGTTGGACACTCCTCTGGCTGAAGAATTCCTAAAACAGATATCCTTCATGAACCATTGTCGCTTTTTACTATAGCAATTTGACACTTCATATCAATAGGCTTATTAGTGGCAAGGTGCACACTTTCTGCATGTTCCCTGGCAGGTGAAAACATGAAACAATAAATTCAGGTTGCTACCCTGCTTAGGAAGCATTCAGGGGCTCCCCTTTGCCCTCAGGACATGAGCCCAGGCATGTAATAGCATTGACAAGGTCAGAGGGTTTGCATGTTCTCTTGTCCTGTATCCTTGTTTTATTAACAGGAGAGGCTGACTGAGGTGAGAAGAACCATCAGTATCTTAAAACCCATCAGGGTTCTGGGATTTTTCCATAAGAGGGCTTGGTAGAAGAAAATCAAGGTGGTAAAGGTCTTGTCTGTAAACTGAGTTTACATAGACAGCACACTGCCTTTACTTATGTTACTATTCATGTGTATGAAGCTGATGGAAGAATCCTGAGGAACTGAGTACTCCCACCCCCAATGGTGTAGGCATGGAGAATGTCACCTTGTCCTCATTATGGATGCCTTCCACCTTTCCAAACTATTTGATCCTGGAGCTCCCAGTTGGGTTCCTCTGTAGGAGCTTCAAAACAGTCTCCTCAGGTATTCCTAACATAGCACTTTTCATACCTCAAAGAGACACCCTAGGTCACCTCTCTTTCCTAAGAATCACACAATTATTTGTGTTAGCAGAAGCCCCTTTGAAGGCTAGGTGATAAGCCATCTCTCTCCTGGACACCAGGGGCAAATGATATAGTTTAGCAGGTGGACAGAATTTCCATTTGTGCTTATCTTCTTTCCAAACGAGCTCTCTGGAAAACCAGGGACCCCTTTGGTGTTTGCAGCTTTCACATCCCTTCACATTTCCCCAACACATTGTTGATCCAGTGATAACCTTTGCTACTATCTTGGTTCCAAATATGGTTCTCTCATAGCCTGTGAGTCCAATGCCTGGGAAATGAACACAGTGTTAATGATATTGGGCTGATGATACAGCCAGCTCAACACTCTGTTTTGGATTCTAGGAAAAGGGAAAGGAATGGTAGTTATTTTTTGCGTAGTCAATCAAACAAAATTAGGAGTGGTACCAAACTTTTCCTAATTTCTTTCTGAAACTGTCATCTATTAATTTATCTAACACCTCTTCCTGGTACTATATATTTGGCTTGTGTAACCTCTTGGAAATATGAATTTAATACTCAGTGTACAGGGTACTGTGTCTTATTTTACTGTTCTCAAAACTTTTCATGCTTCAGGGTGTTCCTGTAGTTCCTGTAGAGCTACTGCCTCTTCTGGAGATGTTCCAAGGACTACCTGCCTTTTGAGCCTTTGGCTGAATGGTTCACAGAGAATCCAGCTCCCAGTATCCCAATGTCAAACCCCCAGACATTTTCAGAGTGAGTTTTTCCCCAAGCTGATGGCTCTTCCAGACAAATGCTTGATGAAAATACTAAAATGTGTTTTCTTTTTTCCGAAGAGACACCTTACCCCAGCTAACAACAGAGGAGTGTCCAGCACCTTATCAACCAGTGCTGAGGATCCCTTACTCTGGCATAACCCTAATTCCTTCCCCAGAAGGATTCTATGTTAGTAGGCACTAGGCCTGGCACAGCTCATACATATTGAAGTGAAAGGAGCTCATTTAACTCCAGTTGTTAACCAGAAGCTATCTGTGGTAACGTCCCTTTGAGACACAGGAGAAGGAATGAAAACATCTGACGCTGAGTAGAGAAAGGGTGTGTTCATGCTCAGCATACAAGGAAGGAGGAATGGGTTGCAGGAGAGGTCGGGAAGGGAAAGTAGAGAAAGGAATCCCATTTCCTTCCATCGATTTTCTTTCAAAAATTTCCCAAGAAGGGGTTCAGTTTGCTTTTCCCTGATAGCTCATAAAATCCTGTCGTTGGCTCCTACGGTAACTTTTCTAGGTTTCTCCTAACCGACACACCTGAGGGAAAAGAATTTAGAGCTTTCAAAAGAGCCCCACTTCCCAGGGGGAATCCAGATATTGATGGTTTCTGTTTTAAGACAACAGATGGGATTATTTAGGAATTTTCTGTGCTTCTGTTTGCAAATGGGAGGGTTTCTCTTCGTGCCAAAGGAGAAGACAGTGGTTTGTAATGCTAGTCTCCACAAGACTCACTTAGAGAGCCTGTGAGGCCTATAGCAAGGCCCCTCCCCTGACAGTCTTATTTAACAGTCCTTGATATGTCCCTAACTGTGCTTTTTCAGCACCTGCTCCAGGTGATTCTGATGCTGGGAGGTTCTGAGACCATACTTTGACAAACACAGTCCAGAAATCCAGTGGGTTTATTTTAATAGTTTTTTTTTTAATTTATTGGTAAGTGTAAGGGAAGTTGTTATATATATACATATATATATATATATAAAATATATATACATACTCTATACCCCTACAACAGACTCTATACCCAACAACAGAGATCCTCTTAGTGCCATTTCAAATTACATGCCTGAGCTTCAATGCTTGATGATGTGGGATGCCAAATGAATTGAAAATGTTTCATTATATGGGTATTTATTTGCTGCTTAGCCATCATATGTTAGTTTTCATGCAAAGCAAGTCATATCATGTCCTTTTAGGGTTCTAGATCTAAATACCTCCTTGACTTTTTCCATTTACCTTTAGCTGGTTACCTTTAGCTGCTTAGACCTAGTGAGGTCTCAGAAAGAATAATTAAAATGATACAGGAACAGATATGAGTTTTCTTTGACAATTTCTCAGAAAAGCAACATCTGGTGGAAGTTTTAATGTAATTAATCCACCAGTTCAACAAACATTTATTGAGCAACTTCTATGGACCGAGCATAGTTCTAGGTGTTAGGGATATAGTAGTACATAAAACAGATAAAAATCATTCTTCATTAAGTTTACATTTATAGTGGGGATTATGGACAATAAACAAAATAACTAAAATATACAGAATGTTAGACAGTGATGAAAGTGCCAAGGAAACTTCCAGTCAAGATGGCAGTATAGGCAGACATGGCTTGCCTCCTCACACAACCACATCAAAATTACAACTAAAGTATAGAACAACCATCACTCAGAGCCATCAGAAATCGAGTTGAATGGAAATATGACAACTACAGAATTAAAGAAACTATATCCATCCAGGCTGATAGGAGAGGGGCACAGACATGGAATGGGTTAGTCCCACGCCCGCATGTGGTGGATAAAATTTCAAGAGGGATATCTCGAGAACGAGGGGTCCCGGCCCCAAATCAGGCCCCCGGGTCCATGGTCCCAGTGCCAGGAAGATAAGTCCCCACAACTTCTGGCTACAAAAACCAGTGGAGTTTGGGGCTATGAGAGACAGAAACTGCTGGATCCCCAAGCAGTTCCTCTTAAAGCTCCTGCACACAGACTTACTCAGACTTGCTCCCTCCGAGCTCCAGCAGTGGGGTAGCAGCTTGAAAGGTACCAGATAAAATGAGGAGGAACTGAAGTGACTGGCATCTGGGCAAGAGCTGGAGGCTTTAAGTATTGGCAAAAGTCATTGTTCCTTTTCTGAGCCCTGCCCCTACAGAGCCACAGAGCTGGCAGGCAGGTGCCATATCTGAGATGCCAGCAACCTGGCTAATACTGTGTGCCCCTCACTGGTGATTCCCCGAGGCCCTGATCCATCCAACTTTCAGCCCCATCCAAGCTGTTTCCAGTGGCTTTTCCTTATGAATGGCGCATCTTGGCCCAAGCTTCAGATTTCCTGAATTGTCTCAAATAAGCAGCATCCAGCTTTAGTGAGCCCTGTACATCTCACTAAGTTGCCTAAGGCCTGGTACTAGCAGCAGCTGGCCTTGGTTCACAGCTTGGTCTCACCTGGGTACCTCCAAGTCCAGCACAAGTAGCAGCCATGTGCAGAACACTTTGTAGCTTCTGCTGTGGACTCTGGACAGAACATAGTTAGCGGCTGACCCTGGATGTACCGATAGCAATCAAGGCCCAAGTACAACAAAATGGTGTACACAGCCCAGATAGTGGGCATACCCTGAGTAATACTGGTAATAAGGGAGGCTCTGTCACTGATCTACACAGGACACCTACTGCATTAGGCCACTCTACCAAGCCCAGGAGATGTAGCAGCTTTACCTAATACATAGAAAGAAACAAAGGGAGGCTTCCAAAGTGAGGAGACAGGAAACATGGCCCAAAGGAAATAACAGAACTCCAGAAAAATAAATAAACAAAATGGAGATAAACAATCTACTAGATGCAGAGTTCAAAACACTGGTTATAAGGATGCTCAAGGAACTTAGTGAGAACCTCAACAGCATACACACAAAAAAATCCAGTCAGAAACAAAGGATACACTAATTGAAATAAAAAACAATTTATAGGGAATGAGTAGCAGAGTGGGTGAAACCAAGAATCAAATTAGCAATTTGGAATATAAGAAAGCAAAAAACAAAGAAACGAACAATCAGAACAACAAGAAAAAAATCCAAAAATATGAGGAGTTAAAAGGGTTTCTGGGACAACTTCAAGAGTACAAACATTTGCATCATGTAGATGCCAGTGGGAGAAAAGAGAGTAAGAAATTGGAAACCTGTTTGAGAAAAAAGAAAGAAAGAAAACTTCCTTAACTTGGTGAAGGAAATACACATACAAGTCTAGGAAGCACAGAGAATCCCAAACAAGGTGGATGTGGAGAGGCCCACTCTAAGACACATCATAATTAAACTGCCAAAGGTTAAAGACAAAGAGAGAATATTAAAAGCAACAAGAGAACAGCAGTTAGTTACCTACAAGGAAGCACCCATAAGGCTGTCTGCTGATTTCTCAAACAAAACTTTGCAAGCTAGAAGGGATTGACAAGAAATATTCTAAGTGATGTAAAGCAAGGACCTATAACCTAGATTACTCTACCCAGCAAATATATCATTTAGAATAAAAGTACAGATAAGGAGTTTCCCAGACAAGAAAACGCTAAAGGAGTTCATCACCACCAAACCAGTATTATTTGAAATGTTAAAGGGTCTTCTTTAAGAAAAAGATAAAAACATGAACAATAAAATGGCAATAAATACATAGCTATCAACAACTGATTCTGAAAAAAACAAAATAAACAAACAAGCAGAACAGAAACAGAATCATAGATACAGATAATATTTTGATGATTGTCAGATGGGAGGGGGTCAGGGAGATAGGCAAAAAAGGTTAAGGGATTAAGGAGTACAAATAGGTAGTTACAGAATAGCCATGTGGATGTAAAGTACAGAATAGAGAATAGAGTGGCCAAAGAACATATGTGCATGACCCATGGACATGTACAACACTGTGGGGATTACCTGAGGGAGTGGGGAGGTGGGCAGAGTGGGGCAAAGAGGGAAAAATTGGGACAACTATTAGAGTAGCATAAACAATAAAATATAATTTTAAATATACACTAAAAAATAAATGCTTCATCCTTACTGCTCATCTCACCTCTACCCAAAGAGGAAGATGACTCAAGGAGGATACAACAAATTTTGCTAACTAGAACTGAAAGGGTCAAAGCATCCAACTTCACCCAAGGACATTTGGAAGAAATAGGCCGAGACAGTAAGGGCTTAAGCAGTCCTTCTTATTCTTCTCCAGTGCACTTGGGGGAAAAAGTAGGCTTAGGATAAAAAGACTACTGAGTCCCTGAGAGATAAGATGTGTTTCCCACTGTCACCAGTAAAAGACAGCAGCTCAGAGAAGAATATGACAGCAAACCTGGAAAGACTCCTCTGAGAGGAGTCTTTAATCATCTTTTAGTGTGACTTTCTATTTGGGTGATTTTGTTTTCAGCCTAGCTCACTAGTTGATGCTCAGTGAGAAGGCAGTGGGAGCTGGGTTTGTGGGAAGGCTTTGGGGATATAAGAGTTGGGGGTTCATAATTTATGAAGAGCTCAGAGAAGAGCCCAGGCCAGCTCATCTGGTTAGGCTGGTGACTACAGCTGTTACAGCTACTTCCAGGGATGCTACTGCTGCTGTCATTGCTGTTGTTGAAGCCACCTACCCCCTCCACCCTTGTGCTCACCATGTTAAACTAATAAACCAGGAAGTATGGTGGGAATAGCTAAGAAACTCTCATGCCTGGGGGTAGTTTGTACCACCAATGGCTAGACACTTTGCCAGCCAGCCAAACATTTAACCTGTAGAAACCTGACTCAGTTCTTGAATTCTCTAATACAGAGGTTATTACATTGAAGCAGGACAAATGTTTAGACTGATGTTTGGAAATGTTGACTATAAATAATTTAACTCCATTCATTAACTTATAAAATACATATTAGCTTATTCAAATTAATAGAAGACTATATGTCTTAAAATGTTATCTAATTTTCTTCATTGTAATTCCCATGGTAACCACTAAGAATATAATTTTTAAATATAGAGAGGGAATGAAAATCATATGCTAAAAGGAAATCAATTAAACCCAAAAGAAGTTAATGGTGAAGGAATAAAAGAACAAAAAAAGATATAAGATATATAAAGAAAAGAACAAAATGGCAGACAAGTCCTTTAATAATAGTAATTACTAGGAATGTAAATGAATTAAACTCTCTAACCAAAAGGCAGAAATTGACAAGATGGATTTTTAAAACATGATCTAATTTGTATGCTGTCTATAACAGATTCACTTTAGATCCAGACATAAATAGGTTGAAAGTGAAAGAATGATAAAAGATATCCTAAGCAATTAATAACCAAAGGAGAGCCAAGGTGGCAATACTAATACCAAAGAAAATAGAATTTAATTCAAAATTGTTATAGGAGACAAAAATGGACATTATACATTGATAAAAAGGGTCAATACATCATAAAGATAAAAAATCAAAAACATATAAGTACCAAACTACAGACCCACCACCAAATACATGAAGCAAAAACTGACAGAATTGAAGAGAGAACTAGATAGTTCTACAATAATAGTTAGAGACTTCAGCATCCCACTTTCAATAATGAATAAACAGGCCCTGGCTGGGTAGCTCAGTTGGTTAGAGAATCATCCCAATATGCCAAAGTTATGGGTTCGATATCTGATCAGGGCACATACAAGTATCAGCCAATGAGTGCATCAATAAATGGAACAACAAATCAATGTTTTTGTCTCTCTCTCCCTTCCTTTTTCTGTCCAAAAAAATCAGTAAATAAAAGTCTTTAAAATAGTGAATAAACAACTAGATGGAGTATCAATAAGGAAATAGAGGACTTGAAACAAAACTATAAACCAAATGAACCTAAAAAAATATATACAGAGCATTCCATCCAACAAGAACATAACACATATTCTTCTGAAGTACACATGGAACACTCACTCCATTGGATAGACCATATATTAAGCCACAAAAAAGTCTTAAAAATTTAAAAGATTGAAATCATACAAAGTATCTTCCCTGACCACAGCCTAAAGAAACTAAAACTCAATAACAAGGAAAACTGGAAAATTTACAAGTAGATGGAAATTAAATAACATATCATTAAGCAACCAATAGGTTAAAGAAGAAATCAAAATTTAAAAATACTTTGACATGACTGAGAACTAAAACATAATCTCAAACCTTATGTCATACAGCAGAAGCAATTCTCAGAAATTTATAGCTGTGCATGCCATGTTAAAAAAGAGGAAAGATCTCAAATCAATAACCTAACTCTCCAGTTTAAAGAACTAGAAAGGGAAGAGAAAACTAAACTGAAAGCTAGCAAAAGTAAGGAAATAATTAAGATTAAAACAGAAATAATGAAACAAGGAATAGAAAAAAATAAAGAAAAGTAATGAAATCAAAGTTGGTTCTTTGAAAAGTGAAAAAAAATTGGCAAATCTTCAGCTAGATTGACTAAGATAAAAAAGATACAACTTACTAAACTCAGAAGTGAAAGGGCATAATTACTACTGAACTTAGAGAAATAAAAAGAATTATAAGACAGTACTATGAATAATTCCAATATATATCAACAAGGATTGCAAGGAGATTCAACATATGAAATCATTCAGTGTAATATACCTTATTAATAGAATGAAGGAAAACAATAACAGCATCCCAACTGAAGTAGAAAAAAGCATTTGATAAAATCCAAAAAACTTTCGTGCTAAAAACACCTAGCAAACTAAGGATAGAATACACATATGAAAAACCCACAGCCAACATCACACGTAATGGTGAAAAACTGAAAGTTTCCCCTAAGATCAGGAACAGGACAAGGGTGTCTGCTTTTGCCACTTTTATTTGACATTCTACTGGATCTTCTAGTCAGAGTAATTAGTCAAGAAAAGAAACAAAATGTATATAAATTGGGAAGGAAGAAGTATCACTATCTCTATTTACAAATTACATTATCCTATATACAGAAAATTCTATATATATATGTATATATATGTATAGTTATAATCATAATGAATGATTGGATGGGGAATTTAAAAGAGAAATGGAAACTATTTTAAAAAGGAACCAAATCAAAATTCCCAGAATTGAAAATTACAGTGTCTGGGGGAAAAAATTCCAATAGATTTTGCACACTCATGAAAACAGAAAAAAATACCAAATGAATTTGTATAGAGAAATCAACAAAAAAGACATAATATGAATAAAAGAAATTAAAAGATTAACAAATAAAAAAGAAAATTCTAAAGAACCCCCATAAATTTATTACAGCTAATAAATTAACTAAGCAAAGTTAAAGGATACAACATGAACATACAAAAATCAGTTACATTTCTATACATGGGAAATGAACAATCCTAAAACAGTTAAGAAAACACTTCCTTTTACGATAATATCAAAAAGAATAAAATGCTGCTCTGCCTGCCAGATCAATTCCCAGTCAGGGCACATACCTGGGTTGTGGGCCAGGGCCCCAGCTGTGAGCAAAAAAGAGGCAACCAATCCATGTTTCTCTCACACATTTTTATCTCCCTCCTTTTATTCCTCCCTCCCCCTCTCTCTAAAAAAATTAATAAAATTTTTAAAAATAATAAAATGCTTAGAAATAAATTTAACCAAAGAGGTGCAAGACTTGTACAATGTAAACTATATGACACCAAAAGCATAAGTACCAAAAGAAAAAAAAAAACCAATAAATTGAACTTCATCAAAACGTTTAAAATTTTGACCAATTATGTTCTCTTGATAGAGTTAAAAGACAATTCATGAAGTAAGAGGAAATATTTGCAAATCATGTATCAGGTAAGGGTCTGGTATCCAGAATATACAAAGAATTCTTATAACTCAACAGCAGCAAAACAAAAACAAAAACAAAAACAAAAACAAAACCACCCACTTTAAAAATGGGCAAAAAACTTGAACAGACATTTGCTAAAGATGATATACAAATGGTCGATAAACAAATGAAAAGATGCTTAACATTACTAGTCAGTAAGGAATGCAAATCAAAACCACAATGAGATATCACTTCACACCCACTAGAATGACTATTTTTTTAAAGGAAAAATAACAAGTGTTGGCCAGCATGTGGAGATACTGGAACCCTGAAATATAGCTGGTGGGAATGTAAGGGCTGGAGCTGCTAGGGAAAACAGTTTGATGGTTCCTCATAAAGTTAAACACAGAATTACCATAGGACCCAGCAATTCCACTCCCAGATATACACACAAAAGAATTGAAATCAGGTGCTCAAACACTTATATATGAATGTTCATATCAGCACTATCTACAATAACCAATATGTAGATAAGACCCAAATGTTCATCAATGGGTGAAGAACTAAACAAGACATGGTATATCCATACAATGAAATATTATTCAGCTATAAAAAGGACTTAAGTACTGTGTTATAACATCCATAGTGTTATATAACATGGATGAAACTTTAAAACATTATGCTAGACTTGGCTGGGTGGCTCAACTGATTAGAACATGGTTCTATACACCAAAGGTTGCAGGTTTGATTCCTGGCCAGGGTACACCCTTAAGTTGAAGGTCTAATCCCCAGGTCTCTAGTTGGGGTGCATACAGAAAGCAACCAATCAATGTTTCTGTCACATCAATGTCTCTCTCTCTCTCTCTCCCCCTCCCTTCCTCTCTCTCTAAAAATCAATAAATATATCTGTCCTCAGGTGAAGATTAAAAGAAACATTACATTAAGTAAAACAAGCCAGACACAAAAGGCCATATACTGTATGATGACATTTATATGAAGTATGCAGAATAGACAAATCCAGAGAGGTGGGAGGAATAATGAGTGACTGCTTAATAGGTATGTGGCTTCCATGTAGGGGGAAAAATTATTTTGGAGCTAGATAGCGATGATGGTTGCACAATATTGGGAATGTACTGAATTATACACTTTTATATGCAAAAGTACATGTTACATGAATTTTTTACCACAAAAAAATGTTACCTAATTCAATCCTTTCTCCAATTCACACTGTCCCAATTCATCTGCTTTAGTGGTATTCTGCAGAAACTACTTACAATCATAGCCTAAATCCACAGATCAGTGGGCATCCATCCCCCTACTGCCAACCTATGCTTTACCTTTGGTCATAACCTAATTGTTCTTTTCTTTTTTTGGGGGGGTGACATATCTAACTGAAAGCTGTTTTTCCTACATAGAATGTTTTAACATATAAACAGGAGTTTGTTGGGGTTTTTTTTGCTGGCTGGCCAATTATCTGCATTATAAATTACATTCCTGTTTACTTTTTGGTTCCTAATGTTAATCATTCAAAATTCTACTTCACTCTAAAAGCCCTCTCAAGTTCAATAACAACCAATTAAATTAACCACACATTAGCTAGACTCGAAATGTTGATATGGGCACAATCTATTCGTATTCCAATTGTTGATGCATATTTTTTGTTGACAAACCTAAATGTATGAATGCACATTCATGTCCTCTCATCTGTCAAATGATTTCTTCATATGGATATGTGTCTTTCAAACAATACTTCATGCCCTAACTTTTGAGATTTTTGGCATTTAAAACTATAGAGGCTTTACTTCCATAAAAATCTCCATTGTGCCCTTGCTGGTGTGGCT
The DNA here is from genome assembly GCA_004026545.1 of Mormoops blainvillei. Lineage (NCBI taxonomy): Eukaryota > Metazoa > Chordata > Mammalia > Chiroptera > Mormoopidae > Mormoops > Mormoops blainvillei. The sequence goes on along the minus strand of PVJD01005708.1, from coordinate 83,937 downwards.
CAGTGGATTGAGCACTCTGCCTGCAAACCAGAGGGTCGCCGGTTTGAATCCCAGTCAGGGCACATGCCTGGATTTCAGGCCAGGTCCCCAGTAGGGGGCGCATGAGAGGCAACAACAGATTGATGTTTCCCTCCCTTTCTGCCTCCCTTCCTCTCTCTCTAAAAATAAATGAGTAAAATCTTTAAAAATAGAAAAGTTATCATCCCTAAAAAAAAAAAAATCCATTGTTTTCTTCCTGAAATAACTGAAAACATCTGGAAATTATTTTTTGTTCAAATACTGCCTTCCATTGCTTACAAATTGAAGATTGATTATTTGGCTTTTAGAATTCGACAGAAAATGTAAACCAACATATGATCAAAAGCCATGCGATCAAAAGCCAAGAATGGCATCTCCTTCCCCAAATATCTCTTTAGTATTGAGCTACAGCAGGAAAAAAGACAACTCAAGAAGAAACTATGCCTCCGTTTTGTGCTCCACTTAACCGCCAAACCCCTGCCCCCAGCAACTTGCTACCTAGGATGAGGCTGACACTCACCTTCAATGACAAGATCTTCTGTGATAAAGCCTTTCGTGGGGTCTTAGGTGGCTGAGCATCAACAGATATTTTTTCGAAGTCCTCAGAGATTGTGTCAGATCCTGTAAGAGTTGGACGGATGCTGGGTTGGTGTGGGCGCAGTGGTGGGATCTGTTAAGGAGAAGTATAAAAGGAAAAAGTTAAAACTTGTGTGCTTTCCTCCAAATTACGGATGTTCTTTTGTTGCTTGTGAGATGTGGCTATTCGGGATCTTTTGTGGTTCCATATAAATCTTTCAAATATTTGTTCTAGATCTGTGAGATATGCCATTGGTATTTTACTAGGAAACGCATTGAATCTACAGATTGCTTTGGGCAGTACAGACATTTTAATGACATTAATTTTTCCTATCCATGAACACAGTATATGCTTCCACTTATTTGTATCTTCCTCAATTTCTTCAGCATCTTATAATTCTCCAAGTACAGGTCTTTTACCTCCTCAGTTAAAGTTAAGCCTAGGTACCTTATTGTTTTTTGTTGTTCTTCTTGTTGCAATAGTAAATGGGACTGTTTTCTTCTTAAAATTTATTTATTTTTGGAGAGAAGAAAAGGGAGGGAGAAAGAGAGGGAAAGAGACATCAACAGATTGCCTCTCACACATCCCCAACTGGGGAACTGGCCCACAACTCAGGCATGTGCCCTGACTGGGAATCAAACAGCAACCGTTTGGTTTGCAGGCCAGCACTCAACCCAGTGAGCCAAGCCAGCCAGGGCAGGGATTGTTTTATTAACTTCTGTTTCTGATAGTTCATTATTGGTGTGTACAAATGCCACTGACTTCTGAATCTTTTGTATCCTGCTACTTTGCTGAATTCATTTATGAGATCTAGTAGTTTTTAGTGGAGTCTTTACTATTTTCTATATAAAATATGATTCATGTCATCTGTGAATGATGACAGTTTGACTTCCTCCTTTCCAATTTGGATGCCTTTTATTACTTCTTTTCTGATCGCTGGAGCTAGGACTTCCAGTATTATGCTGAATAACAGTGATGAAAGCAGACATCCTTATCTTTTTCCTGTTCTTAAAAGAAACGATTTTAGATTTTTGCCCATTGAGTATGATGTTGGTTGTGGGTTTGTCACATATGGCCTTTATTATGTTCAGGTATGACCCTTCTATTTCCACTTTACTGAGAGTTTCTATCATAAATGAGTGCTGAACTTTATTAAATGCTTTTTCTGCATCTACTGATATAATCATGCTATTTTTATCCTTCATTTTGTTTATGTGATGTATCATGCTTATTGATTTGCAGATATTGTACCAACTTTGCATCCCTGGAATAAATCCCACTTGATCATGGTATCTGATCTTTTTAATGTATTGCTGGATCTGATTTACTAATATTTTGTTGAGGATTTTAGCATCTATGTTCATCAGGGATATTGGCCTGTAATTTTCTTTATTTACCATGTCTTTATTTGGTTTTAAAATGCTGGACTCTTAAAATGAGTTTGGAAGTCTTCCCTCCTCTTTTAATTATTTGGAGTAGTTTGTGAATGAGAGGTGTTGGTTCTTCTTTGAATGTTTGGTAAAATTCGCCTGTGAAGACATCCAGTCCAGGACTTTTGTTTGCTGGAAGTTTTTGATTACTATTTCAATTTCATTTGTTGTAATTGGCGTATTCGGATTTTCTGAGTTTTCCTGATTCAGTTTTAGAAGATTCTATACTTCTAGGAATTTACCCATTTTGCTCAGGTTGTCCAATTTTTTGGCATATAGTTGGTCATAGTATTTTCTTATAATCGTATTTCTGTGGTATCAGTTGTTACTTCTCTTTAATTTCTGATTTTGTTTATTTGGGTCATCTCTCTTTTGTTCTTCATGAGTCTGGTTAAAGGTTTGTCAATCATTTCAAACAGCCAGCTCCTGGTTTCATTTTCTTTCTTTCTTTTTTTTTTTTATGTCTCTGTGTCACTTATATCTGCTCTGATCTTTATTATTTCCTTCCTTCTACTTACTCTGGGATTTATTTGCCATTGTTTTCCAGTTCTTTTAGGTGTAGGATTAAATTGTTTGTTTGAGATTTTTCTTGCTTCTAGGGGTAGGCAAGTAATGCCATAAACTTTCCTCTCAGGACTGCTTTCACTGTGTCCCTTAAATTTTGCTTTATTCTGTGTTCATTCCAGGTGACTTTTGATTTCTTCCTTGATCTCATTGTTCAATAACATGTTATTTAGCCTCCACGAGTTTGAGTGGTTTTCAGTTTTTCTCTTGTAATTTATTTTCTAGTTTCAAATCATTTGTCAGAGAAGGTGCTTAATGTCAGTTCAGTCTTCTGAATTTGTTGACTTATTTTGTGATGTAACATGTGGTCTATTTTAAAGAATGTTCCACAAGCACTTGAGAGGATAAAGTGTTCTGTAAATATTTAATTAAGTCCAACAGATCCAATGCATTGTTTAAGGTACCTGTCTCCTTGTTGATTTCCTGTCTGGAAGATCTATTCATTGATGTCAGTGGGGTGTTAAATCCCCTACTATGACTGCATTGCTGTTGACCTCTCCCTAAGTGTCTACCAAGATATTCTTTATATATTTAGGTGCTCCTATTTTGGGTACATATATGTTTACAAGGGTTAAACCCTCTTGTTGTATCGATCCCTTAAGTATTATATAGTGACTTTGTCTCTTGTTATGGGCTTTGTTTTGAAATCTGTTTTGTCAGATATAAGTATCCTTACCCCAACTTTTTTTGTGCTCATTTACATGGAATATTTTTTTCTATTCCTTTGCTTATAGTTTGTGTGCATCTTTAGTTCTAAGGTGGGTCTCTTATAGACAGCACATATGAGTCAAGTTTTCTCACCCAGTCAGTTATCCTATGTTTTTTGATTAGAGCATTTAATGTGTTTACATTTAAGGTTATTATTGATAGGTACTTATTTATTGCCATTTTATTCTTTACACCTCTCTCTCTCTCTCTCTCTCTCTGGTTCTTTCTTCTTCTTCTTCTTAAAACAGGCACTTTAACATTATTGCAATACCTTTTTGGTGGTAATAAACTGCCTTAGTTTTTTCTTCTTTTTTTCTGGCCTGGGAACCTCTTTATTTCACCTTCAATTTTAAATGATAGCCTTGATGGACAAAGTAGTCTTGGTTGTAAGCAATTTGTTCTCATCATTTTGTAAAATTCATGCCAATACCTCCTGGCCTGAAGTGTTTCTGTTGAGAAATCAGCTGCCCTGATCAGTATGGCTCAGTTGGTTGGGCATCATCCCACAAAATGAAAGGTTGCCAGTTTGATGCCCAATTGGGGTACATGCCTGGATTGCGGGTTTGGTCCCAGTTAGGGCACATATGAGAGGCAATCAATCAATGTTTCTCCCTCACGCCAATGTTTCTCTCTCTCTCTTTCTCCCTGCCTTCCCCTCTCTCTAAAAATAAATAAGTAAAATCTTAAAAAAAAAAAAAAAAAGCTGACAGCCTAATGGGAGCTTCCTTGTAGGTAACTGTCTTTCTCTTGCTGCTTTTAAGATTCTCTCTTTCTCTTTAATCTTTGGCATTTTAATTATGATGTGTTTTCGTGTGAGCCTCTTTGGTTTCATCTTCATTGGGACTCTCTATACCTCCTGAACTTGTGTGACTTTTGCCTTCACTACATTAGAGAAGTTTTCAGCCATTATGTCTTCAAACAGTTTCTTGATCCCTTGCTCACTGTCTTTGTTCTGCTACCTTTGTGATGTGGGTGTTGTTATTCTTGATGTTGTTCCAACGATCCCTTAGACTTCCCTCATTTTTAAAAATTCTCTTCTTTTTGTTTCTCTGCTTGGGTGCTTACTGTTATCTTGTCCTCTAAGATGCTGATTCAATCTTCTGCTTCATCTAACGTGCTATTGATTCCTACTAATATATTCTTCATTTCAAATATGGTATTCTTCCTTTCTGACTGGTTCTTTTTTTGGTTTCTATGTCCTTTTTAATGTTTATTATCTCTCTGTTTAATTTTTCATTGAGATTATTCATTCTTCCCGTAAGGTCCTTGAGCATCCTTATAACCACCACATGCTATGATTGGCTCAGTCTGGGTATTTCTAACAGAGCGGCATACCTGAATTTCCTCTCCCACAACCTCCCAGATGCTCACCTAATCCATTAAGAATCTTCATATTTGCCCAGTTTTTTTTCCCATACTTGCCCAGCTTTTATGCAGTCCTGGGTGTAAGGACCTTTGACTTAATTCTATTATCTGCTTTATCATGTGGCTTGTCACCTTGACACTTAAGGGAAGTTTCCCATGCAAAAGTCAGTCTGGTTGTTGATGACTCAGGTTCAGTTAATATTCTAAGATGTCTTAAGCCCTATTTCCCAGGGGATGGACTAACTGAGTAGGTCAAAAAGTGTAAGGTGTGAGCCCAAACCAGATGTTTAAGAAAATTTGCCTTTGGGCTTTCTCTACCTCCTTCTTTGTGAGAGGACATGACCTTAGAATCTTTTCCTTTAATTCTCACATTAAAAATCACCTTTAAAAAAACTGAATATCTGTGGGAACAGTTTCTCTCTTCCTGGGACTGAGAGAGGAGGAAGAGAGGGAGGAACCCAACAAACACATTTCCCCTTTCTGAATGTGAGAAATAACCCTGTATAGTCATGTAAACCTGGATTTTGGCCACTGGGTGGCAAGGGAGTGTAGCTATGGAGAAAAGCGAAAGCTGATATTGATATTAACTGGACTGAAAAGTTCATAGAAGTGACTTTTCCTACTGTAGTGCAAGAGAAAAACAGTTTGCTGCACTAGGAGCTGCTTTACAACCACAAGATCAGCACCACTGCTGACCATCTGAGTGTTTGCTTCTTCATCTTTTATGGTTAATGTACCCAGCAGAACTTCCATGCACAGTACATAAAAAGGAGCTAGAGATATGGGGTCTTAAGTAGCCTTGTCAAAAATAAATCCAAGTAACCTTTTTCCAAATGCAAAATAATCAGCTCTTCTTTGGAGAAGAGCTCTTCTCTGTGTGGCTTTTCCAGTTACACAAGGATCTTTGGGTATAAAGCTGAGAGAAGGAGGAAAGTAGCTGGTAAGGGTTATCTCCCTGGCAATATCTCCAGCTTACCCTGGAGCATTTCTAGATAAGAACTCCAGAAAAGTCTGACTGAGCAATGGTTAGGATTAGCTGGAGGTAAGACTGTCCTGTATATATCCCGCATTTTATGGGGACTAAAGATGTACCCTTTTCCGTGTTGAAGTAGGTACAGAGAAGTTGAACATCTGAGAGATTGGTAACGGAAAGACCATGGATTTTAGCCCTGGTGGTGTGCCTCAGTGGATTGAGTGCCAGCCTGCAAACCAAAAGGCCGCTGGGTCGATTCCCAGTCAGGGCACATGTCTGGGCTGCGGGCCAGGTTTCCAGTGGGGGGTGCACAAGAGGTAACCACACATTGATGGTTCTCTCCCTCTCTTTCTCCCTCCCTTCCCCTCTCTCTAAAAATAAATAAATAAAATCTTTAAAAAAAAAAAAAAAAAGACCATGGATTTTAAAATCAACACAACTGGGTCAGATTTCCAGGTCTATCACTGACTTTCTGGGTGAGCTTGGGCCATTTCTTTAACTTCTGAGTCTTTATTCAATCATTTCAAGCAACTTTTTGAGGTAGATGAGGAAAGGAAGGCTCAGGGAGGGTAAGTAATCAATCCAAGGTTATAGAGCCAATAAATAACAGAGCAAGATTTTAAGCATATGTCTGTCCATATGACTCAGCTCCCATATTTTGAACAATTACACTCTATTACCTCAGTGATCCTGGAGCCTGAAACCCAGATTCCACTTCTGGACATGTAATGAGGCGCAACTTCAAGCAGAGCTCCAGAAACAGCTCTTTGAATACTGCCAATGCTAGATGGAGTGCTGGAAGCATGAGATCTCTGTGGAAGAAAGAAAACACATGGGGATTGGGATGCTTGCACATAACAGTGGGCTGTCACTGTCATAATACTTAAAGCATTCTTGGGTGTCTCAAAAGAAGTGAATATGGTAATACCAGCCAACACTATGTGCCAGACACTAGGTAAGCACATCATGTATTTGTCCATCCCCTCATTCAGTGTTTACAACAGCCCTATGAGGGTAGAATCAGCTGAGAAGTAGGGTCAAATTCTCCCTCCTTGTTTTTCGGTGGGTGAGGAATAAGAAATGGAAGAGAAGTAGTGCAATTAGGCACTGATGTTCAAGTTCGCTATTACCTCCAGAGATCTGCCTCGCTGGAGCTCTGGAGAAGGGTATGTTTTTCTGGTTGATATTTCAGGCTCAGTATCCAAGATGAAGGTGCCGTCCTGAGACAGGGATCTGGTCTCCATGCTTCCCTTAACCCTGGAAAGGAAGGAAAAGGTCTTGTAAAAGCAGCCATAGAAATCAAAGACACATGTATATCTATAATATGCTCTACCAAAGACATCACAGAGGAGGGTGGAGATGCCTGTGTGCTAACAGAAAATTTTTTATGAGATATTAAATGAAAAAATAAAGAACAGTGTGGTCCCATTTAATATACACATATATAATATACACATATCATTTTAATTTATAGAAAAATGTCTAGAAGGGTAGTCACCAAATTCTTAGTGATGGTTCCCATGAGGAATGAACTAGGGACAGGAGGGGATTTTAATTTTCTACTTTATGTACTTTCATATAATTTTGATTTTTAAACCAATTAACACATCTTTTTCATATAATATTTTCATTGAGATATGCTTTACATACAATTCAGCAATTTAAAGTGTACAATTCAATAGTGGCAACTCTGTGAAATGGGAGGGAAGACACTAAATCTTACTATTATTAAGGTGAGAGTCATAAAACACCTTTTACACCCAAATTTCTCTCTAATGTTTTTGTTTTGATTTGTTATAAAATATCAGGAATCTGCCCAGGTGCTAGAGACTTCCATTCACCAGGTTTTTTTCTCTTTCACACAAAGGTTCTGTAATACACCTACCCTATTTTTAAAGTCATCTTATGAACCCACTACTCCCTAATGCACACCCACAGCTTGCTAAACCTTGGTGGAAATACCTTCTGATTGGAAACAGGGTCAGGTTGATGACAATTATGTGTTAAGACAAATTAGAGAAAAGTTAGAAAAAAAATGAAAGGATAAAGGCACAAAAAAACTCCCTTTGAGATTCCGGAATATATTTTACCTTTTAAAAATTCAACCAATGACATCACAGGGGGAAAAAAAAACTTCATACCAATATCTCTTATAAATGTAGATGCAGAAATCCTCAATAAAATACTAGCAATCTGAATCTGGCAACATACAAAGAGAATGATAGCCCTGGCTGGTGTAGCTCAGTGGATTGAGTGCAGGCCTATGAACCAAATGGTTGCCGGTTTGATTCCCAGTCAGGGCACAGGCCTGGGTTGCAGGCCAGGTCCCCAGTGGGGGGTGCACGAGTGGTAACCACACATAGATGTTTCTCTCCCTCTTTCTCCTTCTCTTCCCCTCTCTCTAAAAAATAAATAAATAAAATCTTTTAAAAAAAGACAATTACACATTATGACCAAGTAAGATTTGCAAGGAATGCAAGGTTGCTTTAACATATGGAAATCAATTAATATAATACATCATATCAATAAAATAAAAGCAAAAATCACACAGTCATTTCAATAGATACAGAAAAAGCACTTGTAAAATCCAATACCCTTTCATGTTAAAGACACGGAACCCTGACAGAAGATATCTGTGAGAAATAAGGTATCTGATATCATACTTAATGATGAAAGAATGGATGTTTTCTCCCTCAGATCAGGAAAAAGACAAGGATGTCTGCTCTTACCACTTGTATTCAATGTTGTACAGGGGTTTCTCACTGGGGAAGTGAGGTAAGAAAATGAAATAAAAGGCACTTATATTAGACAGAAAGAAGTGAAATTACCTCAAATCACAGGTAACTTAATCTTGTGTATAAAACTCCTAAGAAATCCATTAAAAACTACTAGAACTAATAAGTTCCACAAGGTTGCAAAATACAAGATCAATACACAAAAACTGATTGTATTTCTATATACTTGAAATGAACAATCCAAAAAGTTACTTTGAAAAATAAAAAGAAAGAAAACACTTCTATTTACAATGGTCTCAAAAAGAATAAAATACTCAGGAATAACTTTTTAAAAAGGGCACATAAAACTTATACTCTGAAACCTATGTTCATGGCTTAGAAGAATGATCTTGTCAAGATGGCAATACTTAACAAATTGATTTACAGAGTTTATGCAATCCACAGTGAAATTCCAGCTGCTTTTAAACTTTTTTTTTTTGCAGAAATGGACAAGCTGATCTTCTTTTTTCAAGGTTGTTATGGTTATTTGTGATCCCTTGCATAAATTGCCCCCTAACAATTAGCATATAGGTCTCCTTAAGGAGGACCTTAATGAGTGCTTTGAATGCAAGGGACCACAAATACCCAAAACAACCTTAAAAAAAGAAGAGAAAGGTTGAAGCACTCACATTTACCAATTTCAAAACTGTCTACAAAGCTACGGCAACCAAGCCTGGCTGGCGTGGCTCGGTGGACTGAGCACTGGTGTGTGAACCAGCAGGTCCCCAGACCAATTCCTGGTTATAGCACGTGCCTGGGTTTCAGGCTAGGTCCCCAGTTGGGGGTGTGTGAGAGGCAACCGGTCAATATTTTTTTTGCACATTGATGTTTCTCTCCCTCTCTTTCTCCCTTTCTTTCTGTCTCTCTAAAAATAAATAAATAAAACAAGCAAGCAAAACATAACCAGCAACATTGAAATAAAAAACAAACTGACAGTAACCAGGGGGGAGGAGGAAGGGGGATAACAGGGGAAAAGGAGGGGAAGGGTCATCTAGGAACATGCATAAAGGTCCCATTGACAAAACTAAATAGGGGAAGGATGGAGGGTGGGAGGTGGGG
>PVJD01005708.1:0-74369 GCA_004026545.1 Mormoops blainvillei | reverse complement strand
AAAATGGGGCAAGTGTAATAGTATAATCAATAATATACCAAAAATAATTTTACAATAAATAAATAAATAAATAAATTTTTAAAGGCTGCAGTAATCAACACAGTGTTGCAGTGGCCTAAGAATAAACATATAGATCAATGAAATAGAACTGAGAATCCAGAAATAATCCCATCCATCTCTGGTTAATTGATTTGTAATAAGGGCGACAAGATCATTCAATGGGTGAAAGAATAGCCATTTTCAACAAATGGTGCTAGGACAGTTGGATAGCCACATGCAAAAGAATAAAGTTGGACCCTTATATCACACTCTATTAAAAAAGCAGCTCAAAATTAGTTAAAGACCTAAATATGAGAGTTTAAACTCTTAGAAGAAAACATAAGGTGGTGGGGGAATGGGGGGTAAAGGGGGCCTAATATATGGTGACGGAAGATGGTTTGACTTCGGGTGGTGAGCACACTGTGCAATACACAGTCTTGTATCATAGAAACATATATTTGAAACCTATATGATCCTATTAACCCATGTCACTCCAATAATTTAATAAAAATAAAAAAAACATAGGGGTAATATATATTCATGACCTGGATTTGGCAACAGAATATTAGATTATGACACTAAAAGCTTAAGTTTGTGCTTCAAAGAATATTAGCAAGAAGTGAAAAGACAACCTACATAATTGGAGAAAATATTTGCAAACTGTACATCTGATGAGGGACTTATATCTAGAATACATAAGAAACACCTATAGTACAGCCCTCGCTGGTGTGGCTCAGTGGAATGAGCTCCAGCCTGTGAACCAAAGGGTCACTGGTTCGATTCCCAGTCTAGGGCACTTGCCTGGGTTGCCGGCCAGGTCCCCAGTGGGGGCATGCAAGAGGCAACCACACGCTGATGTTTCTCTCCCTCTCTTGCTCCCTCCCTTCCCCTCTGTCTAAAAATAAAATAAAATCTTTAAAAAAAGAAACTCCTATAATTCAATAATAAAAAGATAAAATAATCCAAGTTAAAAATGGGCAAAGGATCTCAATAAACATTTCTCCAAATTGGCCAAGAAGCACAGGAAAAGATTCTCAACATCATTAGCAGGAAAATAAAAACCCAAACCATGAGATACCACTTCACACTTGGCTAGAAACAAGAACTCAGGTGATAACAAGGATGGGCAAGGTTGTGGAGAAACTGAAACTTCCATACACTGCTGGTGGAAGTGTATAATGTTACAGTCACTTTGGAAAATGATCTGGTGTTGCATCAAAAAACTAAACATTAAAATACCACATGACCCAGCAATTCCACTCCTAGGTATATACCCAAGAGAAATAAAAATATATATCCCCAAAAAGCTTCTACACAAATGCCCATAAGCAACATTCTTCAAAATAACCAAAAGGTGGAAACAACCGAAATATCTGTCAACTGATAAACAGATAAAATGCGGTATATATCCATGCCATGGAATACTACTACTCAGTAGTATAAAGGAATACATGCTACAATGTGGGTGATTCTTAAAAACATACTAAGCTAAGAGAAACAAGCCAGTCACAAAAGGCCACACATAGTATGATCTCATTTTTATGAAATCCAGAATAAGCAAATTTATAGAGGCAGAAAGTAGATTAGTGGTCACTGAGGACTGGAGTGGGGGTAGGATGAAATGGGGATTGACTGCTAATGACCACAGAGTTTCTTTTAGGGAGGGAATGAAATGTTGTAAAATTGGATAAAATAAATTTTAAATTTTCAAACATTTTTTGCACTTACTACCTTTATTACAAAACAATACACATAGGCTGACACTTTAAAAACCATGGTAACTAAAGTAGCAGCTCAGGCACCGTAGGGCTAGCACCCACCCTGTTATTGTGAGCCTGTCTGGCTACCAGACATGCACATGGATACATTTGATCATGACACACCCTGAAGACAATCTGGTGTTATGAGGATTAAAATGACACCATGCTAAGGTGGTTTGTAGGCCAGCAAGAGAGGCGAAGAGGCAGATATCTGACACTTTGTACTAAACTCCTACCTACCTTTTCCCTCTAAAGCTCTGCTAACTCAGTGACACTGGTGGTGAAGGCAACAAGCTCTGCTTTAGTAAAATAGCAGTGAAGCAGAAAATTATTGTGACTCTGGATAAACACTTAATGAGCCTATAGGACTGATTCAGCATTGAGAGAACAATATTGCCAGACATCTCTCTATACACACATTTGCTCACATACACACTTTCATTCATTGCTTCTCTATGACTTCCTGGTTCACATCAGGCTGTGGCCAGTGCTGCATCTGTGACAACCTTGCCTCTCTGTTTTGTACAAGAAAGCTGCAAGGAAATCTTAGGCCACGAGGAGACTTAGAAACTTTTGTCATTTCCAGGCTGTGCATCCACTAGAGTACAGCTGTTGAACTGGCCCTCCCTGATAAAAGAATTACATTAGCACCAGCTGTGGTCAAGTTTGTCAGAAATGAAACCTCCTGTCCACAGAATGTATCTAGTGCTTATTAATCTGCCCCCTAGTGGCAAAAAGAAGAAACACACCTAAAACTTGAGACAAAAGCTTGGCCTTAATTAAAGGCAATAAAGCACATTACATCGGCAGGCATTAAAAAATCAAATGGAGGAATTGAATTCACCCATTTGATAAAGCTTAAAAAAATCTTAGAAATAGATACCACTCCTACTGTACAGGCCAGGGGAGGGCTGACTATTAAGCGTTTTTGTTTTGTTTTGTTTTTTAATGATTGATTGCCTCAATGAGTAAAAAAAGCTGATCTCCCTTCCTAACTCCTCGGTGACATTCTCCAGGGTTTGTCCTCTAGCACATTAAGGAAGAGACTGGGGTTGGGGTGATCTTCGGGTCTCTTAAGTTATACTATTAATTAATTTATGTTCCTTCCAAAACAAAGACCTTTTTCAGGTGCTTAGAAAAGCACCCTTCCTCATATATGAGCTTGTTCATGCACTTGTACACACTCCTTCTGCCTCTCATTCTCACTCTCCATCCTTTCACCACCCATTTCAGGGAGGTGCGCGTGCACACACCTTAGTGTGGAGAATGCATCAGACTAAATGGGTCATTTTGGAGGGGAACAGGTAAGTAAGAAGAAAGGGAAACATACAAGTTTAGTAGAGACAACCCTTACCAATTTGTAGAGACAACACGGAGTAAATCCAAATGCCCCTTCCCTCCCCATCCCACCCTGCAGTTTTTAGCAGGGCTAGTCTTAACCTTACTTAGAGCTATAAGGCAATGGTCTATAATGGTATGATTTGTGAGGTATGAAACAAGTTCCTATGTCCAAAACCATCTCTCCCACTAGCAAAGCTATATGAAATTCCTCGCATTCAATGCACTCATTAAGGTCCTCCTTAAGGAGACCTATGTGCTAACTGTCAGGGGGCAATTTAACATGTTTGCTAACTGTCCCATCACCACCAAGCAAAACCCTGAGGGAAAAGGGACAAGCACAGGTGAGCTCTGTGGAAAAGCCCAGATAAGTCTAGAGTTTAAGGTCAGGAGAACAGGCCTAAGTGGAACTCCACAGAGGGGGATCCAATTGAGCCAGGAACAGCTGGGGGTACTGGGTGTCCAGATTTTCCACAATAGGATATGGAAATTGGGGCAGCACAGGTGAAACTTGGAATAAGGGTGGCAGTGGCAGTAACAGTATGATTTCCCCATCCATTCTGTGAGCAGCGTGGCAGCATTTCCCCAATCTCCTGGGATGGAGAGGAAAATGGATTTGGGTTCTCTGCTTGCTTATCTTTTTGTTCATTTTTACATTAACAGTGACTTCACACTTATGCCCCAACCCAGCTAGATGGCTTCTCTGAGACTTTATTCACACATTCTGACATCTAGCTCCCCTTACCCAATAATCACAGAGCTTCAGTCTGAGGGCCAGGCAAACAAACTAGACCAAGCTTCCTGAAGGAAATAGGCTATCTTTGCTTTATAAAGCAGAGGCCTCCAGCTCCTCTCTAGTTGTAGACCACATTTTTCAAGTTATCGTAGCTATGACAGGGAAGGATTTCCATGATCTACTGCACTCTCTACTAAGAGCTCTTGGGGAATGGATGTGAATTTACCATGTTCCAACCCACTGAGCTGTGTGGTCCAGATGATGAATCTACACATGAGCACAGAAAAAGGCCACATGGAAATGGCTGTATTGGCAGTGGCCACCAACCCAGCTCCCACAAGTATGGAGGCCAAGAGTCCCTGAGACCAAAGGCCCATTGGTGATTGGCTGCCAAAGGGGGCATCTGGATCTAGTTATCTGCTCTTTACCTTGTCCCTATCCCTTCAACCCCCCTCACACCTCCCCCCAAGCTTACCAAGACTTAGACTTTTGACCTTCCTGAACCAGATTCAGAGAAGAGTTGTTAAAACTGCTGCTGGACAAGCTTGGTTTCAGTCTCCTCCCTCTGTGGGCATCTGCAGGCTCCTTTTTCTTCTTCTTGCCAAAAAAATCCTTGAAGGCTTTAAATTTGGATTTCTTCTTTCCTGGAAGTTACAAATAAAAGTGAGGCAGTGTGATGGTGGAAGGGAAGACAGAAGAGAAAACAGGGTCGTTGTGACACGAGGGAGGACTGTGACCCCAGGTGCCCTGTAGATCTTGGCCCTTGCTCCCATGGACCACAGCACAATTAATTTGGTTTGTTCTCTTCTTAATACTCAGTAACAAAGTATCCGAGTTGCTGGTGAGAGTAGGCACTCAGTCCCCAGCTTGTCTGTGGTATTTGGCGGCTTCTCTTCAGGCCCAACTCATCAGGTATTCACTTTTCTCTGTGTCAACTATTAATATACACCTGTTTTTTGGCCCTAAGAAGTTCATTCATATGTAGCAATTATTGAGTCAACATAAACACTTGTTACCCCCAACTCCACCCCAGTGGCAGGAGTCATCACAATCCAGTTGGGAAGCTAAGCTTCTGCATGTGGAATCCAAGTGGGAATTGGTACTGCCCAGGGCTTCAGGGCCCTTGGAAATCTATGTGGGAGTTGATATAGCCCACAATGTGTGCTGAAAGAATGCAAACCCATAGAGTCAATGCAGTCAATTGGTGCATTCAGGGAAGTGTTCCTTGAGGAAGGAATTAAAGAACAAGGGAGAGGGTTGCTAATCAGAAAGAAAACTGTGCAAAAGGCATGACAAAATTGGATACCACAGGGATTTACAAGGGGCATGCATGTGTGTGTATGCATGTGTATTACATGAATTATCTGTGTTCTTCAATTACTGCTGATTGGTTTGGATAATCTATAGGGCTACTGCCATCTGCACATGCAGATGATTGAAAAGTTGCTTTATATATAACTATCAGGAGAGCAGTGAGGAATGTGAGCTTAAATGCTCCTAAAGCTCTGATTGGGATTTCTTTAGTTTCCTAGTAAGCACATATGTCTTTACTGCAGCTCCATGGAAGAGAGGAAAGGGGAGGAGAGTTCATGCTACACTCTGCAGAGGGAAGGAATTAGCTCTTATTACTTTCACATGCAGTAATTTACCAACTGAAGTGTCTTATTGCAATTCACAACAGGCTGGTCTCTGGAAGGCCTCTTGCCAGCACAGCAATGTTCCTGGCAGTGAAGGACCCAGCCAGGGAGTTGCCAATGGATTCAATGTGATATAATGGTAAGCACCTCCCAAAAGTCAGAAAACTAACTCTTGACTTGGATCTGCTGTCAATTAGCTCTGTGACCTTGGGTAAATCACTCAGCCTCTCTGGCACTCAGCAGGAAAATGAGGGAATCACACTAATCAGCATCTCCCAAAGTATGTTTAGAGGGATACTCATGGATCTCTTGCATGCAAAATGTGTCTGCGGTCCAGTCAACCTGGAAGACACTGGATTGGACAAAGATTAGGGGTATGTTTTCCAGCAAGACTTTCCTGAAACTTCAACATGCCTATATGTATGGTGAAGCTCCAAGAAACTGGGCAGCAATATTGTCTCCCAAATGCGTGTTAGCAGAATGTCTGGAAAAACACATTGGGAAATGCTGGACTAGGGCTCTTCCTAGTTCTGCAATGGTATGACCTATTTGTGTACTGATTCCTACTGGGCCTACCTATTAGAAAGGTTTCTAAACTTCAAGGACTGCCTTAAGTCCTATTGCCCACCAATCATTACAATTCATGCTCCTCTCTGCACATCTAAAACTTGAGTGTTGGCACAAGTTTTGCATGTGAATGCTCTCTAGTCTGCACATTAATTTATCCATTCATCTACTCAACAAATATTTATTAAGATCAAGCACTTACATTTTGGGTATCATGAAAAAAGGAATAAGGTATAATTCTATGTCTTAGCTAGTATTCCCCCATCAAAGCTGTAGGCACACCCTCATTAGCATCCCTTTAGCAACTGGTGCAGTGCCAGGCAAGCTGTAACACTCAAGAGACAACTGAGTCCCATCAAGGGGTACTGAGTACTAACACAGTTCATCACTTCCTTTACACTGAGATCACAGAATTGAGTCATCCTTAAACATCCTATAATTTAAACACTGGCTCTTATTGCAGCTGACGTAAATTGTAAAAAACATAGGTAAAGAGCTTAGCATAGTATCTGGTGTGTAGCAAGTGCTAGTAAATTTGAGCTAGTAACAAGTAATCAATAATTACTTGTTTATTAAGACCAGAGTCAATTCTATCTATCTAATCTATAGATAAAGGGAAGCAGCCACACATCCATAACTCAATAGTGATCTCTAAAATATACATGATTAGCGAAAAAGAAGCTAGCATGGGGAAAGGCAATAAAAAACAGACTGTAGCTCTGGCTGGTGTGGCTCAGTTGTTTGGAGCATCATCCCACAGACCACAATGTCATGGGTTTGATTCCCAGTCAGAGCACGTAGTACAAGGCAACTGACCAATGTTTCTATCTCACATCAACGTTTCTCTTTCTCTCCCCCTTCCTCTCTCTCTAAAAGCAATGGGACAAAATGTCCTTGGGTGAGGATAAAAAAAAAAAAAAGGACTGTAGGACCGTTTGCTTGATAATTGCTTCTTAAGTAATTTCAGTTTTGTATGACTTGGGCAACTCTCATCTGCTAGGAGGTGTCTATATGGGGTCATGGTTTGGACAAAGTTGGCAATTCTACCTAGAGATATGAAAACTAAAACATGAGCCTTGGCCAATGTGGCTCAGTGGATTGAGTGCTGGCCTGTGAACCAAAGGGTAGCTAGTTCGATTCCTAGTCAGGGCGCATGCTTGGGTTGTAGGCCAGGTCCCCAGTAGAGGGTACGAAGGAGACAACCACACATTGAGGTTTCTCTCCCTTTCTCTCTCCCTTCCTCTCTCTAAAAATAAATTTTAAAAATATTTAAAAAGAATAAAACATGAAGATAAACAGAAAACACATATTTTCCAAGTTCCCTTCTTTAATTTTCTATAAGAAAAATTAAACTAATTTCTATGACAATAAAATTAAAGTATTTAAAATGTTTGACCTCATAGAACTGCTATGAGGATTCAGTGTGAAAGTGCTGGCTCTAAAATAATATATTTTGTTGCCTGACCTGCTCTTTTTAAAAATATTTTATTTATTTAATTATTTTTAGGGAGGGAGAAAAAGAGGGAAACATGAATGTATCGTTGCCACTTGATCGCCCCCTACTGGTGATCTGGCCTGCAACCCAGGCATGTGCCCTGACTGGGAATCAAACCAGTGACCCTTTGATTCACAGGTGGGGACTCAATCCACTGAGCCACACCAACCAGGGCTCTGGTCTTCTCTCTTAATCTCCCCACCTCAAAATGATTTCTAAAATCTATGAAATAGATTTTTTTTATGCAAAATCCTCATTACTATACCATACTAATTACTGTAATTAGTTTTTTACTGAAAAATCGTTACCAAGTGGACCTCCAGGGAAAATGCTCTTATTTGTAGCATTTGCCTATTTTTGTGGTGTAAATACTCCCACCTGAGTCAATTTCAAGCTACCAACATGACATTTGGGAAGAGATATGCAGTCTTTCAAGCCAGTTTGAGCCAGCTGCAACGTATTACTAAGTAATTCCTGCCCAGTGAGGACAAATTGGGAGGTGTCCCTTCACAAACGGGCAGGAGCATGCTGCATTCAAGCCTTTGTGGGCATTGCCATTTTTCAAACAGAATTAATATGCTTAATTTTTAAAATATTTTATTAATTTATTTTTAGAGAGAGGGGAAGGGAGGAAGAAAAGAGAGTGAAATTTCAATGTGTGGTTGCCTCTCATGCGCCCCGTACTGGGGACCTGGCCTGCAACCCAGGTTTGTGCCCTCACTGGGAATCGAACTAGCAACCCTTTGGTTCACAGGCTGGCACTCAATCCACTCGGCCACACCAGCTGGGGTGATTGATTATTAATTCTTTTTTTCTTTAATCATTCATCTCTTTTCTTTTTTGGTGTATTTTATTGATTATCCTATTACAGTTGTCCCATTTTTTTCCCCTTTATCCCCTCTGCCCTGCACCTCATCCCATCATCCCTACACCTCTTAGTTCATGTTTATGGGTTGTACATATCAGTTTTTTGACTTCTCAATTTCCTATGCTATTCTTGGCCTCCCCCTGTCTTTTTTTTGTCATTATTTTCCTGCCACCACTTTCCCCTGATTAATTCTTGACAGGTGTCTCTCTTTCTGGTCTTTGGAAAGGGGTACAACTTTATGCTCAGAGTGTTTGGAAACAGTGATTGTTGCCTCTTTTGCTTCAAAATGCCAGAATGGAAGAGATGAGGGCAAAGCTGGAGCACTGGGGGTTGCAAGTCTGTTTCTCATAAACCAGCAGAGACATGTGTTGTACAATATATAAACACTTCATAACTGAATCAAAGCACTGCTAATAAACTTTTCAGGCTGCAAAACTGAATGTACCTGCCATTACCATTGTATGAGTAAACAAAAGCATGCATTAATGCATTTTTATGTTCCTAAATTAACAAAATGACTAGTGACTCTAGAACTGTAAGAGGTACTAAAAATTAAGCATGCATATATTCCCATTTTCCCCCAATTTTCCATTTTTACTGAGCAGAAACAACTTATTTATCCATGAGGATTCAAAGTGCCTCAAGCAATGTGTGTCTCTTTCAATCATGGACACTAGAAGGAAAAGAATGTTTCCATTCCTCCCTGTGGGGTAGCTCTGGGCATGGCGGTGGTATAGCTTTGTTGGTGGGGAGTGGGGCAGGGCACCAAGAGTTGGTAACCATCACTCATGGTGGGTTGGCTGTTCATTGATCTATGGCAGTGACTTAGAAGCTAGAGACAGCTTTACTGAGCAACCCATTGCCAGACAGCCAATGTCAGCTGCAAGATTTCAAGTTTTCAGCCTACTCTGGATTAGGAGACCTCCTCATCCCTAACCACATCAGACTCCATGCATGGAGATGAGCCCTGGAAGTGAGCTACAAAGGTGGGAACTGTCCGCATGCTATGTTACTTTTGAAATTCTAAGTGGAATCCAAGAGAGTTGCCATGTATTCAAGTGTATAAATTGGTCTTTCAAGTTTTCTTTGTAAAGGGGTGCCTTTAAATTGCCAGCAGCTGAGTCCCATGTGGGCTGGTTTCAAGAGCTGCTAAAAGTGCAAAAGGGTAGATAGACATACAGCAGGTTTGAGTCAAAACCCACATTTGTATACAGCAATGTTTATGTCACCTATACACTGGATACCCTATGTCCCATAAGTTACAGCAGTGGTGGTCAGTGAGCTGACAGCTGCGAGCTGACAGCTGTCTGCACTTCTCCTATAACAAAGCCATTCATCTCCCTGTCCAAACCCAAGGACTATGTAATCCCAAACAGGCAGTGGCTTTCAACATGCCTATCAAATGAGGGTCTGCAGTGTGTCACATGCCAGAAAATGACCCATGGCAGGTAGGTTTCCCCCTAGAGAAGAAAACACCATTAAATCCATGGACAAAAGTCATTGCTGCTTATCCACCATGTACACGGGCAGCCCGTGTAAGTTGAACTTAGAGAGCTTTAAAAATGCCATCACATAATTATGACCTTGTTCTCTTGCACTGCTGCTTGGAAAGAAAACATTTCCAACCAGCCCTTCTTCCCTTCAACCTCCCAACCACCACCTTAGTCTCTTGCTAACAATGAGTAATACTAAAAATTACTCAAATGTTTGGTCTTTAAAAAAAATCTTGGAAACGGAGAAAAGCCATTTCCTTACCTCCAATCTTCGCCAGGTGGCACCGCATTGGTATCTTCTTTCGTAGCCATCTATCTAGCTCATATTCAAAAAGATAGGTCAGTTGGTTTAGTGGTTGGGATTGCCTAGGTGAGGAGGCTTATCATTCATTTATTTATTAATTCATTAATTAAATATTTTGAATGTCTAATCACTCTCTCTGAGGCCCAATACTGAACACTGGTGACACATAGATGAAGACCCAATTCCACCCCTCAAAGATATATGCACCAGGCTCACTATCCCCGGCCCCACATGATGCATTGAGTCGGGCCTCCAGGAAACCACAAAAAGGTTCCTCTCTCTCTGTCCTTCCACACCAAATCTTCTTCACCATACACTACTAAAAACACCCCAGCAAAAATGGAAGAACAACCAGTAAACTGTTAAATGCAGTTCTGGCTTTAAGTTCAAGATCTCATTTTATGTCTTAGGTTCCTTTTGTCCTTTTTTTGATGTCAGTAAAGCTTATCATTATTCGCTGACTTTGCCTCCCTTTCTGTCACTCATGGACACCTATCGCTCATACAGTTGCCACCATAACTTAGGCAATAGATACACATCTGAGTAAGTTTTGCAACAAGAAAATTTTTGTAAATTGAACCCTTTTTAACAGAAGCCTATGGTGGTATTTTTTGTTTCCATTCCCTCTTTACTGTTGGTTGAATTTGGATAACTAGCTATAGTAAAACCTCAGTTGAATCTCCCCAGTCATGGGCTGCTCTGATTTTTCTGATTAAGCAGAAATGCCTCCCCGGCTTAGTAAGTAGGACCTGATAACCATCCCCAAAGAATATTTCAGGGCCTCAGACAAACATTTTTACTGTCGGATTGGAAATGATAGTGAAGAGTTTAGAAGACTGAAAAGTAAATGTGGACTGAGCCTAATGTTGTTAGAAATTTGATATGAGCTTATTTGCTTGTGACTTGATTATCTTTCCAGATTAGTTAATTCTCGGTTGTTAAACACAGTAAACAAATCTAGTTCTAGTCATCAAGATTTTATTGTGTTACTTACCCTCATTACTGGCCTCCACAAATTCCACACTGCCAGAAGATTCACTTAGTGATTCAGCTTTAGTAAGCTCACTAAAGTAAAATAGAGTAAAAAACAAAATGATCGGTTTTTGATATCCAGAACATAGCTTAGTCATTTTACCCTACCCATTATCCTTCATTTAGAGCACCAATTTTCAACTGGTATACCACGAGAATTTTTAAAACATGCAATACCTGACTAGCCAGGGACGCTGACCCCTTTTCCCTAAGACTGCAAAATAAAAAACAATGACAACAGCCAACATGATAATAGCTATGTGGTGTGAATCCCTTGCCTTGAACCATAAATATATAGGTCATATAATAAAGTTGCATTGTATTGATCATGTCACATAACAAGGTTGCATCTCATTGGTTAATTCTTGGTACCAGAAGTCCTTACATACAAGTAAAGGCACCTGTTTTTTTTTAAAGCCACTTTGGAGCAAAAAGGGTAGGTAATTACTATTTGTTTTGTAAATCATCAAAATTATACCTACATTTTGTCAAATTGTCAAAAAATATAATTTTTTTTGGTGTGCCACAGAATTTTAGTAATTAGTTTATGTGAGATGAAAAAGGTTGAAAATTTCTGAGTCAGAGTCTTCAAAGAGAATTATCTTTCCTTTAAAAAAGACAACGATTCCATTTAAATGAAATGTCTGGAATAGACAAATACACAGTTACAGAAAATGTCCTACTTTTGGCTGGGGAGACAGGTTTTCTTCTGTTTTTTGGGGGGGGTGGTGAGTGGCAGTACAGGATTTCTTTTTGAGGTGATGAAAATGTTCTAAAATTAATTGCAATGATGGTTATTTAAATCTTTGAATATATTAAAAGCCATTGAATTTTATACTTTAAATGGATTAATTATATAGTATGTGAATTATATCTCAATAAAGCTGTTACCCCCAACTCCCCTCCCCCACAAAATGTGAAAATCCTGATGTATTAATTTGTGTTGGGGCCTATTCCTTTCGGAGGTGTGCTCAGGGAGACAAATTGTATTGATAAGCTTTTAAAGATTAAAGCATTTGGTCCTGGCTGGTGTGGTTCAGTAGGTTGAGCACTAGGCTGTGAACTGAAAGGTTGCTGGTTCAATCCCCAGTCAGGGCACATGCCTGGGTTGAGAGGCCAGGTCCCCAACTGGGGACATGTGAGAGGCAGCCAGTTGATGTTTCTCTCACACATTGGTGTTTCTCTACCTCTCTTTGTCTCTCTTACCCTCTCTCTAAAAATAAATAAATAAAATATTTTTAAAAATATTTTTTAAAGGATTAAGGCATTTGACTACATAAAAATTTAAAGCTTTTGCCCACAAAAAAAAGTAAACAGTTAACAGAAGATTAACAAACTAGGGAACAATACATGATGCAGATGTAGATATAGGGGTCAACTTTCTTAATTTGTCAAGAGCACACATAAATGAATAAAAGACAAATAAGTCGTTATAAAATGAAGCAAAGCATATGACAAGCAGTTAGTTTATAGAAAAAGAAATACAGCCCAGACCGGTGTGGCCCAGTGGGTTGAGCATCGTCCCATGAACCAAAAGGTCTCTGGTCTGATTCCTGGTCAGGGCATATGCCTGGGTTGCAGGCCAGGACCCCAGCTGGGGGTGTGTGAGAGAGGCAACCAATTGATGTTTCACTTGCACATCAATATTTCTGTCCCTCTCTTTCTCCTTCCCTTCCCCCTCTCTAAAAATAAATAAATAAAATCTATACAAAGAAAGAGAAATACAAATAGCTAATAAGCAAATAAGAAAAGCTCAGTCCCACTCATAATTAAAGAAATGTAAATCAAAATATCAAGTCAACATTTTTACCTATCAGGTTTTCAAAAAAGTTTTAGTTTTGATGGTGTTCCATTGCTGACATGGATGGGAAAAATAGACACCCTCATACATGATGGAGTTTGAATTGCTTTGTGAAGAGCAATTTTGCAGTATCAAAATATTATGAAAATGCATATACCTTTTGATCCAGTAGCATCACTGCTAGGACTTAACCCCATAGATATACCCACACTTGTATACAAAAATATGTATGCAAGAATACTTTTCATAGTATTGTTTCAGGAAACAACCAAAATGACCATCAAAAGGCTATTTCCCTCATGACTGATTCTATGTCGTGGGAGAATTGTCTCTCCTTGCGTTCTTTTCCATTAGTGCAGATAATCAATTCAGAGTCAACTGTAAATTTTCCATGTGATCTAGCCTTCTGGCAGAAGTTAGGAATGACAGGTCTAGAGAAGCCTGTCAGTTGATATTCAAACCTTTATAAATCAATGCTGATGTCTTTATGAGAGTTTGGGGTGGGGATCTGATGGGCCCCATAACCCAGAGAAAGGGTGTTGTATTCATACACAACAAGAGGGCTGTAGAAAGGTAAGCACCATCAAGTGGGATTAAGTAGATTCTGGAGCACCACCCCCCCACCCAGGCCTTATCTGCTCCCAGACATACTCAGGCTCGCTAATGGATAGGCTTCAGGCCCATCTCTCTTGCTATCTATAACCGTAAGCCTATACACCTCTGGAGGTAGAGAGGGGTGACCACAGGCTCTGAGGTTAAGATGAACTTGAGAGGTCACCCAGTGAGATTGACTGGAGCCTTAGAAAGCAAAAGCTTCCAAACCACAGTGAAAATTGACAGGGCCCTGATATCAAGATGGCTTCAGCTTCTGTCACTAAAAAGTCCTATGGTTCCCCATGGTGTGTACTGTTTCTTGCTGCAATGAGTAGTAAGCTCAACTTGTTCAACAACAGGTGTGTTCCTGGTGGGCTTTGGCCAAAAGATATCGACACTTTGTTCAAGTCACTCAAATTCTATCACCTAATATCATGATTCTGCCAGAGGATGACTTAGCCCCAGGCCCACATAATGCTCCCTAGTATACACACACATACGCACACATTCAATGTAGAGATCTGGAAGAAGCACAGGGGTAGGGAAATTCAGAAGCTCCTCAACATTTCAGAGGGAGAACACAAGAATTCCTTGGACCATCACTGGTGAGATTCTGGACCATCTTAATAAATATGTCAGCACACCAACCCCTGCCACTATGGAAGGCTTTTTACACTAATTTTTACTAATTAATTACTAATTACTAATTAATTTGTACTAATTTTTATAGGGAAATAAACTATCTCTGAGCTTTAAAGAAGCATGTGAAAAAGGAGCCTGTATTCCAAAATACCAGGCCATAGCAGGCTAACATTTTCCTTGATCCACCATTGTCAGGAGTAGAAGAAAGGGAAACAACAATCGAAGAGGGTGGGGCAAAGCAGGTTTACAGTTGTTCATAAGGTAAAATAATATAATAGTGAATAAATAATAATACAAGAGTAAGGTCTGTGTTTTGTGTACTCACAACTGTAAGCCTACTTTTGCCCTACCCTATATGAAAGACTAATGGGAGAACAAAGAAAGGGGCATAAAGGGGGCATCTTGGCAGCATCTGAATCCCTGGAGCACTAATGGAATTATTCAATTTAACCATCATTCCATTTAATTAACTCTTGAGTTTAAACTGTCTCAAATTCTTTGTGGTATACTTGCCTTATTTCCACAAATGAATCCTAGGGCCCAGAGGACAGCGCCACCATCTGCTGAGTTGTTTCCCCTTCTAAATAAACAAACCAATGACCACAAAAATATACACACAAACCTCCCCTTGGTTGAAATCTTCTTCCTGTTACCACTCCATTTCTATGCATCTCTTTAAAGCAAAATTCAAAAGTTATCTATACTTGCTCCCTTTATATCTTCACTTCTGATTCTCCCAGGCTCTCTCAAATCATGCTTCCAAGTCAAATGACTTCCAAACCACCCCAGCAAAACTGCTATTGTTGAATTCGACCATCATTTACTTGCCATCCCAGCAGCACCTGACACTCTCTCCTTTTGAGTAGTTGGTACCACATGCCTTTATCACCAACACCACATTCCTATAATTTTCCTCATTGGCTGTTCCTTCTCAACCTCCTTTGCTGAATCTTTCTCCTCTGCACTTAATTTGAAATGTTGTAGTACTCGAGGGCTCTGTCCTGGGCCTTCTTGTTTATCTGTAATCATTTCAGAGACTGGTAGGATTAGATAGAAATGTTACTATGAGCCACATATGCAATTTTTCATTTTCTAGGAGCCACATGCTAAAAAGCAAAAAGAAGCAGGTGATATTACTTTTAATATTTTATTTAACTCAATAGAACAAAATTATTAGCATTTCAACATGTAATCATTCTAAAAATAATATCAATGAGATATTTTATATTTTTTATACTAAGTCTTTGAAATCTGGTTTGTATTTTAAACATATGCACATCTCAATTTGGGCTATAGCCACATTTAACATGCTCAACAGACACATGTGGCTAGTGGCTACCATATCCTAGATGATCTCATTTAGGCTTTAAATACTGGTGACATGCTGGACTCCAAAATCTCTGTAACTAGACTGGACCTCTTCCCGGAACTCAATATTCCTCTAACCAACTGCCTAGCCACCATTTCCACCTCACGGTGTATATCAAACTCTTGGTTCCTCTCACACCCAGTCTTTCCCCAGTTTTCCTCATCGCAGGAAATACCACAAACCAGATGTTCAGACTAAAATGTAGGAGTCATTGATTCCTCTACTTCCTTTCCATGCCACATCTGATTCAACAGTAAATCCTGTGACTCTTCCTCAATATATTTGTATAATCCAACCATTTCTTGCCTTGTTTAAACCGCCCTTATCTCATTGCTGGGTCACTGCAATAACCGGTCTCCCTGCTTCCATATTCGCCTTTCTATTCTCCACACAGCAACCACATCAGTCATGTCAATCCCCCTGCTCAAATCTCCCTAGTGGCTTGCCATCACATTCAAAGCAAATCTCAACTCCTTACCTTGGGCCTTATGTGATCTGGCCCCATACCAACACCACACTACCCACTGATCCTGCTACCCTTCTATTTTCTCCCTTCTCTTCAGCCTCACTGGCCTTCTTACTAATCCCCAATACACTTGCCCCTTTCAATCTCAGAGTCTTTGCATTTGCTGTTCCTTCTGCCTAGAGGATTCTTTCCCCAGCTAGTTGCATGGCTGACTCTTTTGTAACATTCAAGTCAGCTCAAATGTTACCTGTCAGAAAGGACCTTCATGATCATCCTAGTTAAAAAGCCCTTCCAGTCTTTCTCCATCACATCATCCTTTATTAACATTTCCATACCAGTCATCACTACCTAAAAGTATATTCTATTTTAATTTCATTACTGGTTTCTTGTCTGTCTCCTCTACCAGCATGTAAATTCCATAAAGTCAAGGACCTTGCCCTATTTTGTGAATCACTGATCTCCTAACACCTACAATGGTACTTGGCACATAGCAGGCATTCAAAAAATGTTTGTTGCATGAATTCAGTAAAAAGGGAGAAGGAAGTAATATGAAAAACATCTTGAAATCAGCAATTTCTTAGAAGTAGAGGCGTGCTATGAGAGGCAGAGGAAGACTTGTCCTGGGAGAAGAATCTTCTTGTTTCCAAATTCAGCAGGAGCTGCCTTCCTTCCCAAAAAATGGGACCCACCCCAAGATTATTCACCTGTGCAGAACCAAGTACCCTTGGGCCCCTCTTGTCTTTGGTGCATAGAATCTACTTTCAGGTGTACCAGCCACAAGACCCCTTGGTGTGGAGCCCCAGTCAACTGAGCTAGGCCCTGACCCTCATGGAGGAGGTTTCAGGAAGAGACACCTTGCCCCCTCCGACTTTACAGCCACCATCTGTGGCCAAACTTTTTTCCATTTGCCCTCAGGCTGACTTTATTAACCAGAGCTTTGCTTCCCAAGTATCTCCTCATAGAGGCATCATTGTATTTCTGTCATGTGTCTCATTATGGCTAATAAAAGTTTAATTTGTTTCTTAATTGTACCAGGGATTTTTAACAGTGGCCTTGGAGTTGCCTCCTCTGGTCTATGTTATTTATGATATTTAGCAAAAGCTACTCTCACCTCACTGGTATCTCAAAAAAAATAACAATGTTCTCTCCAAAATGCCAATCTGACCATGAACCTCCCTGCTTAAACTAGTTCATCAACTTCCTGCTGCCTGCAGGATGAACGCCAAGTTCTTAACACTCAAGGCCCTCTGCAATCTGGTATTTCCTGCCCCACTCCATTCTACCAACAGTCCACCCCCATTCACACCCCCATATTCTGGTCTCCCAGAATCGCTAGTAATTCCCTAAACATACCATATTCTGTCACATTCTTTCAGCTCTGCACAGGCTGTCCACTTGACCTGTAATACCACCCCCTAATCCCCACGTCCTTGAAATCCTGCACATTCTTCAAGATCCAGCTCAAAGGTTACCACACATGCTCCATACTTTCAGTCCTTTGCATATGCCTCTGTCAGAACTATTACCACCTTGAAGACAGGGACCACATTTTGCGTATCTGGATATCATCAGCACCTATCCCGATACGAGGCACACAGTATTTAAAGCCTGCTTTCCCTTTTTCCTCATTGCACCTCACCCCCAGAATAAACCAGTAGAAACTCAGAAAGACCCAACTCATTCCACCCTAACAGCTTAGATCCTGGGCAGGGTTTAAAATGCAGAAAACTTGGCCTAAAAGATTCTTTCTGCGTTTAAGTTTCTGAAACTAAATTTCAATTGTTGAAATGAAATGGTAGATTAGGAGTGTTTAATATACAAATATACAACATTGTA
Source organism: Mormoops blainvillei (assembly GCA_004026545.1). Classification (NCBI taxonomy): domain Eukaryota; kingdom Metazoa; phylum Chordata; class Mammalia; order Chiroptera; family Mormoopidae; genus Mormoops; species Mormoops blainvillei. The sequence goes on along the minus strand of PVJD01005708.1, from coordinate 56,392 downwards.
CAAAACACAATTCTTTAAATTTTTCTATATATTTGAGGTTTTTCTTTTTTTTTATCCTCACCTGAGGACACTTTTTCACTGCTTTTAGAGAGAGTAAGAGGGGGGAGAGATTGCTGTGAGAGAGAAACATTGATCAGTTGCCTTCTCGTACCGGGAATCAAACCCACGGCTTTCGGTCTTATGGGATGACACTCTAACCATGTGACCAGGGCATGAGATTTTTTCAGAATAAAGTGTTGGGGAATATTTTTAAATGGATGGCACGGAAAGGGTAGTGAAGAGACAAGAACTTGACTGATGTCTAGAGAAAATTGTGACCTCCAAAGAAGATATTTTGTTTCATTAATAAACATCTCTAAGACTTGAGCCTTCCACGAGACCAATACAACATTTGGAGATTTGACATGCCAGTTCTGCTATTAATTAGCTGTGAGGCCTCAGGCATACCAAGTCCTTGCTCTAAGCCTCAGTTTCCTAACCTAAGAGCTACGGGATTGAACTAGACTTTGAGCCCAAGGTTCCTTTTAGTCCAGGCATTTTAGGATTCTGTGAGTCACCGAGATAATCTTTCAAAGTTTCCAGTTCATCCCCAGAGAGGTCAGACTGCAGAGGCCCACTGTAAGGTGTAAGTTCGCCAAGAGGAAACCAACCTTCAGAGCAGCTCTTCAGAAGCCTGTTTGTATTTTTAGAAAACTCTCCTACTTTCAGACTGTTTAGAAACCTAAGCTATTTTTCCCAATTAATAAATGCACAGGGTTTCAGGAGATTTGACTTAAAATTCCCCACTCATTCTTTCTTCCCCTTTGAATGAAATTTTTTTTAATTCTTCAAATTGCCCTGGCTGGTGTGGCTCAGTGCATTGAGCACCGGCCTGCGAACCAAAGGGTCGCTGGTTTGATTCCCAGTCTAGGCCACATTCCTAGGTTGCAGGACAGGTCCCCAGTAGGGGGCGCACAAGAGGCAACCACACATTGATGTTTCTCTCCCTCTCTTTCTCCCTCCCTTCCCCTGTCTCTAAAAATAAATAAATAAAATCTTTTTAAAAATTCTTCAAATCAAGAGTTCATCCTTATCAGAAAACTAATTACCTCATCTGAGAGATTTTCCTCACTCCTCCAACTATGAAAAAGCAAAAAGGCATTTCTGCATCAAATAAGGTCTTTGGATCACTGATATTTGGCTTCTGAAACCACAGGCACAGAAGAAATAAACATTTCCTCACATGTAAAAGTAAAATTAAGTCCTTCAAATATAAGTAATGGAGGTTAAGTGGGAAGGGCTTCTGGAAACCCTGTCCAACTATCACAGATGAATAGTGAACTACTGTAGAAACATCTGTCCATATGCTTTATGCAAATTCAGGAAAGTACTTTTCCTCCTTATCTACTGGGCTCTGTTCAGAATGTGGGCAGGCAAATGAGCCTGGGCTCCCAGGAACTTTTCCTTTCCCCAACGCCCATGGGTCTCAGAAATCTCTTTTCACTTACTTTCTTCTCCATTTTTCCAGATCAGCTGGGCTTATGGAAAGGATATATCTAAATGCAATAAGGAAAGAGGAGTAACATAACCCACAGCTTATCGGATGGGCTAGTCCTTGGCCCACGAGGTTCCCAGGACACGAAATAAAACATAATGACCTTGTTGATATAAAAAAATGCAACATGACTTGACCAGTTTTTGCTAGCAATCTTTTCTGAAAAGAACAGTGCCTACGTTTGTTACTTTAAAAAATCTATTATCTAGACTTTCCCATGTTTGTATCTCTTCCTCCTGTTTCCCATTCCTCATTTGAACATCTCCCTTATATGCTATAATAGATAACTGAATTATATTGTTATAATTTGTTGTGTTTGTAACAAGGAATACAATTCCAAATGCTCAGATTATAAGAGTAAAATGTCTTATGTCTCTGCTATCAAAAAATTCAAATAACTCATTTTAACAAATGGGGTCCTTTGTTAACTTTTTCCCATTTAGCCTTGGCCCCAATAAGTAAAACTCTCCCTCCCTCTCCCTATCAGGCTCTGAGTCTTTTGAGAACTGGAACATCTAACTAATGAAGATCATCATGAGCTTTGTAACCTTGCACAAGTCATGGGATTTCTTTATGTTTCAGTTTCCTTATCCATAAAATGAACTTACCCTCTCCTCCCAAGGATGAAGGAGCTATGAATGTCACAATATAAGTCCTTTTGCAGTGGCCTTTATTCTCTGATCTAATAGTTTCTGAGCAGCTGTTCCTTTGTCACAGAAAGAGAAATCTGGCATTTGACCTTCTGAGGAGGAAGCATAGCTGCAAACGGGTTAGGCTATGGAGTTCAATAAATCTAGGTTTGACTCCTGATTGTTGTCAATTACTAGCCTGTGATCTTGGGCAAGTCACTGAAAGTTCAAATCCAAAACTTCCTTATCAGTTAAGTGAGGCTAAGAGTAGTACCTGCAACATAGGCAAACTGTGCAGACTCATTTGCTTAATAACTATTTATTGAGTACCTACTGTGTGCTAAGAGATCAGAATAATGCTCCAAAAGGAGAAGGGCCCTGCTCTCATAAAGAATTTTGTGAACTAACTCATATAACTCATATAATGTTATTGGTATGGAGTATAACACATAAGAAGCACTCAATACATGTTACCTATTATCGTTACTACTTTCCCATGGTGTTAATGACACATACCCCCTGTTCTTCATAGCAGTTTCTCAAAAGTAGAGGATGAGACTTCCTCCAGTTATCCATATTCTCTCCAGCATGCCCTGGTGACCAGCAACTTTGTAAATGGCTATCTGCATTGAGGACTGGAGTCCATGGCTATGTGAAGGCAAAGTCAACTGGACCAAGTCTGTGCCATTTGTTCCTTAGCTGCCACTGGATTAACCAGCTCTGGATTAACAGATATTCCTTGAATTTAAATTCCAGATTCCTGGGAAACCCACTGTCTCCAGAAAACTCCTCTCTGGGCACACAGAGTATGGTGACTTCTTACAAGGAACTCCCAAGTACAAGTGAGGCTGCTCAGGCTCCTCATTAACACTGTATTTGTGACTAACTCAGAGCCCTGTGCTTTATCTTCCATCCTAGTCTATCCATAAACAGTTCGGACTGCTTTTCTAGACATGGTAGTGGCATAGCAAGGAAATCCTTTTCTCCTTTTCATCTTCTCAAGAAAGAATTATGTGGTTTTCCCATACCATCAGCAGAAACTTTCATTTCCTTTTTTGATCCCAGAGGAACAGAAATGGGATTATGACTAAGTAATTGGTTAAAAGTTGCTTTTGTTTATCAACATTAGGTGGCAGGGGAACTCACATGTCCTGAGGGCAACCTATGTCCCTGTCACTTCCCTGACTTAATCCTTATGATAGTTCTGTGAGGTAGGAATCATTATCTCCATTTTACAGATGAGACAACTAAGGCTCGGAAAGATGAAGGCATTTTCCCATGGCCACATAGCTAGTAAGTAGCATTGTAAGGACTCAAATTCATTTCTTGACTCCAAATGCCCATGCTCCTTCCACTATATGGTGCCAAATGTTTTCAGCATGTGCACATGTGTATGTCTCAGGCCAGACAGTATGCTGGGTGGCTGAGCTCTTGAGCAATATGCCCTTTGAGAGTACACTGTAAGTTGCTGGGAGGGGGCCTCTTTTCTCCCAGTGAGCCATATGACTTGCTCTTTCATCAGCAACCTGGAAGCAAAGCTGGTCCATATACTGCTCTGGTTCCCCAACCCCAAATACCAAGCTTCGATGCCTCCTTAGATTGGTGCCTGGGCTCTCCTGCCACAGTACTGGCTGGATGATAAAGTGAGACAGGCCCGACATTATGAAGAGCTCCTAACTTTCTCCTGTTCTCCAATACAACCCCCTCAATTTAGGCACTCTCATTCTAAATTTAAGACAGTTCTATAAAGACAGAACTTTTGCACTGAATCTAAACAAATGCACTCTTGTGTTCCAACTCATAACATAAACCTTACACTTACAGAGTTTTGGCCTCTTCGAATCTCTTCTGCAGCTATTTGACCCTCCCAAGAATTATGTGACATACACAGTTATGAAAGTTGAATTATTATGATTATCATTTTTATTATTATTCCAATTTTACAGATGAGGAAACCAAGGAAGGCTGAGAGTTAGGGCTCCACCTCTGAAGTATCCTTTAAATAATATCCCATGGGAGGTCTCTTTTGTAAGTCCTGCTGAGGCCCCATTTACATTTATGTGATGACAATTACTACACTAATCACAAATCTCTGGCAATAATTATTATCATCTTTCAAATGCTTACTGTGCCATATGCTTTATTTCTCATGCAACAATTCATTGAATATTCATAATCCTCCAATCCTCCAAAGGGTCCCATTATTACTCCCATCTTACAGATGAGGAAACTGAGGCTGAGAAGGCTTAGATGACATACTCAACACCATAAAGCTAGGAAGTGGTAGACCGTGGACACAGACCTAAGACTGTCTGATGCCAGAACCATGTTCCACTAGACTGCAGTACCTCTAAAGTTGAGTCCAATACAGAAGCCACTAGACACATATAGCTATTTAACTTTAAATTAATTAAAATGAAATAAAATTAAAATCCAGCTCCTCAGTCACACTACCTGCATTACAAGCACTCAATATCCACACATGGCCTAGTGGTTCTCAGATAGAGAACTCCACAAAAACTTCCATCACCACAAAAACTTCTATTGAATAGTGCTGATCTAAACGCTTAAGGGTGGTCTTCGTCAGACTTCTACTTTGGTAAAGTGTTATTAGTTTAAGGCAGAATTTCCCAGTCTTTACACTATTGACATTTGGAGTGGAAAATTCTTGGGCGTACAGGGTTCTTGTGTATAGTGGGAAGAGCCCACATATTGAGCAGCAACCCTGGCCTCTACCCACTAGATGTCAGTAGCACACCTTCCCTCTAGTTGTGAGCCCGCACTCCTGCTGAGAACCTCTGAATTAAGGTTAGCATATGTATTTGAAGTAACCAAACAGCAAATCTTTTCACTGCCTAATTTGGCCCTTTAAAAACAACTCACTTCTTCTAGTGAATCTAGTTTACAGCAATTAGCATTGAATGGGTAGTTTTAATAGCTATTGAAGATTTCATGAAAGAGTGAAAACCTCAATGCAATCCCTATTAAAATACCACAGACATAGAAAAAATATTTCAAAAACTTATATGGAACCATAAGCGACCCCAATAGCCTCAGCAATTTTGAGAAAGAAGAACAAAGTAGGAGGGATCACAATACCTGACATCAAACTATATTACAAGGCCACTGTAACCAGAACAATCTGGTACTGGCATAAGAACAAACACATAGACCAATGGAACAGAATAGAGAGCCCAGAAATAAACCCATGTCTCTGTGGTCAATTAACATTCGGCAAAGGGGGCAGGAGCATAAAATACAATGAAAATAGCCTCTTCAACAAAAAGTGTTGGGAGATCTGTACAGCTACATGAAAAAAAAAAACAAACGAAACTCGAACACCAACTTACACTATACACAAAAATAAACTCAAGATGGATAAAAGACTTAAATATAAGTCGTGACACTATAGAAGTCCTAGAGGAGAACATAGGCAGGAAAATCTCAGATATTCCATGCAGCAATATTTTCACCGATATGTCCCCTAAAGCAAGGGATATAAAGGAAAGAAAAACAAATGGAACTATATTAAATTTAAAAGCTACTGCACAGTTAAAGAAAACATTAGCAAAATGAAAAGGGAACCAACTGTATGGGAAATTTATTTGCCAATGATACCTCGGACAAGGGTTTGATCTCCAAAATATATACAGAACTCACACAGCTCTGCTCCACAGAAATAAACAATCCAATTTTTAAAATGGGCAAAGGCCCTGAACAGACACTTCTGTAAGGAGGGCATACACAGGGCCCAGAGACATATGAAAGGATGCTCAGCATCACTAGCCATCAGAGAGGTGCAAATTAAAACAATGAGATACCACTTCACACCAGTCAAAATGGTCATGATTCAAAACTCAACAGCAAGTGCTGGCAAGGTTGTGGAGAAAAGGGAACCCTACTGCACTGTTGGCGGGAATGAAGACTGTGAAGCCACTGAGGAAAACAGTATGGAATTTCCTCAAAAAAGTAAAAATGGAACTAACTGCCTTTTGACTTGGCGATTCCACCGCTGAAGTTATATGCTAAGAATCCCGAATCACAATTCAAAAGAACCTATACACCCCAATGTTCATGGCAGCATTATTTCCAGTAATCAAGTGCTGGAAACAGCCTAAGTACCCATCAGTGAATGAGTGGATCAAAAAAGTATGGTACGTTTGCACAATGGAATACTACACAGCAGAAAGAGAGAAGGAGTTCCTACCCATTGCAACAGCATGGATGGAACTGGAGGGTATTATGCTAAGTGAAATAAGCCAGGCAGTGAAAGACAGATACCATATGATCTCATCTATAGATGGAACCTAATCAACAAAACACACAAGCGAGCACAATAGAACCAGAGACATGGAAATAAAGAACAAACTGACAGTGACCAGAGGGGAGGGGGGAGGGAGATAATGGGGGAAAGAAGGGGAAGGGACAAGGCAAGGAACATGTAAAAAGGACCCATGGACAAGGACAATAGGGCATGAGGATTAAATGTGGGAGGGGTTGGCAGGGCAATGGAGAGTAAGGGGGACAAAATGGGGACAACTGTAATTCAGCAACAATAAAATTTTAAATCCAAATGAAAAAAATTTTCAGATTGGGGTGGATTTGAACATATTCTGTATTTATTAGAAAGATCCAGACCAATGAGGGCAGATACTACCTTGCAACAAAGGTTCTTTAGACATACATTTCACAGTATCTCTCATATTGGCATTCACTAAAAAAAAAAAAAAAAAAAAACAACCTGTATTTGAGCACAAAAGGATATGCTAATGAGCATGACTTTCCAATTATTATATTTCCTGGGAAGTTGAATATATTTTTGAGTTTGTAGCCATTTACTTTCTATACTGCAAATTGCCTTTACAAGTACTTTGTTTTTATGTACTGGAGTCTAAATATTTTTATTGTTTTTGATAGCATTCCTTCAGAAAAAAAGAGTAAAAAGAATTTCAAGTAGGAGAATGAGCCCTGGTCAGGTATCTCAGCCGGTTAGAGCATTGCCCTGATAGCCAAGGTTGAGGGTTCCATCCCTGGTCAGGGCACATACAAGAATCAACCAATGAATGCATGAATAAGTGCAACAACAAGTCATGCCTGTCCATCTGTCTCTCTCTCCCTCCCTCCTTCTCTCTAAAAATCAACTAATTAGAAATAAACATAAATAAAGCAGCAGAATGAGGGTAGAGATGCTAATGAGGGATTACTCTAATGTACTGTACAATTAGCTGCCCAGATTTCCTATCCATTAGCCATAACTATGAAATTGTGAAGGAAGGATAGGAAATGAACTGGTTTATTGAATGTTTAAGTAGAAAATCAATTAGTAAATGATAGGAGCAACCAAATCGCATACTACATTTTGGCTACTAATTCCCAGAAATAAAAAACAACAAAAAATTATGCTACCTCTGAAAGTGGGGAAAGAATCCCCAAACTGCTAAAGTTGGCCCAACAGAAATGGGTTTTTAAAGGACTCAAGACAAACTAGCAGAAACAGTCCCGTATAAAATGTTAAAATTTTGGTTACTGATGAAATGATATACTTTTCCACATTTTGAATATGTCCCCAAGGAAACTAAACGTCCTGACAACATATGGAACACTTTTGCTAATGTTGCTAAAGACCAAATGAAACCTGTCAACTACATCTTCAGAGAAATCTCCAAAAGATTTTAAAACAATTGCCCCTAAATGAACTTTTACAAAGAGTTAAATATTTTAACTGTTATAAATATCAAAAGAGGTAAACTTTTGGTAAACGGTTAAATATGGCAAATAGTTTATTCAAGAACTTTCCCAAGGACAGGCTTCCCCCCCCTATCCTCACCCTACCCCCTGCAGAAGATGAGGCTGAGGGCCTGGGATAGTGCTGCCTCCTGGTGGACACCTGCCACTTCACCAGCTCTCTTAGAATGCTCTAGCAGAGCAAAAGGTTGGCATCTCTGGGCCACACTGGAAGAAGAGTTGTCTTGGGCCACACATTAAATACATTGCAACATGTAATCACAAAAAAATCTCATAATGGTTTAAGTAAATTTACGATTTTGTGTTGGGCCGCATTCATAGCCATCCTGGGCCGCATGTGGTCTGTGGGTTGGACACCCCTGCTCTAACAGAATAGAAAATGCTTTAGGCAGATGCCACAAGGTGAATGCAGGGTTAGCAAAATGCAATACCCACTCTGAGATCCCGGCCAGGGACCGGAGTGAACAGCTTTTCTTCTAAAACTAGAATGGGGAAAAAAAAAAACACAGAGAAGATGGGAAGGAGAAAAGGAGAAGTGCCAGAGATCTCTAATGACCACAAGAAACACTCTTAACTACAGTGAGGAGTGGAAGTTTGGTCTGAGCTGGCAGGCTGAGTAGATGCAGCTACATATTTCTGGTGCTTTCTGCTAGCCTATATTTGCCTTTCCCAATTGGAAGCTCACATAGGGTGAGGCTGCACATTCATCATTGCTCCCTGGGTGCAGGTAGGCCTTGGGTTCAGGAGAACAAGATACAGATAGGGTGGTGAGACTGTGAGCCACTGGAGAGACCTATAGGGTTGGATCTCCTCCAGCATCTGGGCGCCAGGGGCTACCCAGGGCCAAGAAATAATGCATGGGCCCCTGGAGCACCAGCAACTGGAACTCATAAAAAGTCAGTATTTGGCTGTTACTGGTGTGGTTCAGTTGGTTGAGCATCCTCCTGCAAAGTGAAAGGTTGCCAGTTCGATTCCCAGTCAGGGCACATGCCTGGGTTGCAAGTTTGGTGGGAGTGTACAAGAGGCAACTGATTGATGTTTCTCTCCCTGTCTTTCTCACTCCCTTCCCCTCTCTAAAAATAAATAAAATATATATTTTAAGTCAGTATTTGTGGCCTCTAAACTCAAATAGCAGCCCACAGTGCTTTTATTTGGGTGGGGGGGGGGCATCAGAGAAGTTTTGCAGCCAAGGGGAGTAGGCTGGCACATCATTTAAAGTAGTGCTTCCCTGGTAAGATGTCAGGTGCCTGTTGCATAAGCGCTCAGCCTCACCTTCCTGAATCATGTTCTTAAGAGTAGGAAAAAAACTGGCTAGCATGAGGTACAGAGCCGACCAACCTAGCAAGCTACCCCCAGATGACCAAGCATCAGAGTGACAAAAGCATCCAGGCTTTATTGAAATGCACATTGTCATCCATGCCACTAACCTATCATCACAGGTCAGTTTAACAGAGAGCTAGACCTTGGACCATAGGATGGCAATGTGTTAGCCAAGGGGAAGTACACAGCCTAGGATGCCAGAGGCTTGAGAAGAGAGGCTCGGCGAGAAGGGCCAGGTTCAGGCCCAGAAGACCTAGAGTGGAAAGGGTACCAAAGTGGGAAAGGGATTGTCACAGGAGATCTTAAGGTTGCCAAAAGTAAAGTTGCCCTAGGTCACTATCTTGCCTTCGGCTGAATCCACTTGAGCAGCAATTCCAGCCACAGTATTCCATGATGCAGGCTTTTTGGTCCTTTGTTCGAAGGATGATGTTTCCTCTATCCCAGGCTGAACAGCTCTACACTGGAAGGCAGGGTATTTAAGATTTTAATCTTGGAATTGTCATTGATTGTGTGACCCACATAGAATCACTTAACATCTTGGGATCCAGCTTCCTCACTCTTAAAATGAAGACATTTTCACGCATCCCACCATTACAGGATATTGTCTGGTTAAGAAAGTTATTTCGCTTTTTCTTCATCTCCTCATATACTTGCTGAAAATAGTATCACATAATTCAAGACTACTGCTATTTTCTCACTTTTACCAAAAAGCGTATTCACTGATCCCATGATAATTCTCCTGTCACCTGCTGTCATTCTATGTCTATGAAAATAACAGAACTTAATAGCTAGTTATCTGAAGCAAGAGCTATATATGCAATAACCAGTTCAGAATTTAGATACCGAAACTGGTACCCTACCAGCTCACTTGATTAGAGCAAGGTGCCAATGAGGCTAGCAGAATGGAGTCAAGCCCTACAAGGACAGGTGTGACTCTGAATACCACAATATTATTAGTATTCCCTTATCCGTCGTTTTTCTTTTTATAGTTTTGCTTACCCGCAGTCAACTGTCTGAAAATATTAATGGAAAATTCCAGAAATAAACAATTCATGGGTTTTACATTGCTCATCGTTGTCAGTACCGTGATAAAAATCTTGCACTGTCCCGCTTCATCCCACTTGGTGCATGAACCTTTCCTTTGTCTAGTATATCCACGCTACATACACAACCTTTCCATTAGTCACTCAGCCATTTTAGTTATCAGATTGACTGTCATAGTTGTGTTCAAGTAACCTTTATTTTAATTAATAATGACCCCCAAAGCATTCTCATGACTTTTAATACGGTATATTGTTGTAATTGTTCAATTTTATTTTTAGTTTTTGTTGTTAATCTCTTATTCTGTCCATTTAAAATTAGACTTTATCATAGGTATGTATGTAAAGAAAAAAACCTAGTATATATAGGGTTCAGTACTCTGCCAGGTTCACGGGGGTCTTGGAACTTGTCCCTCATAGATAAGGGGGGAGACTTTCGTATACCAGTTTCCAAAGGAGAGGAAACTGAACCAATCCTGTGTTTCCACCCAAATTCAACTTTCAAAGCCTGCTGGGCTTCCTTGAAAGGGTGCAAACCCTCCTGATATGGCTAGGTTGTGATTCTAGGAACCGCCCTGCCGAAGTGTTGGTGAGGATGGAGGATGGAAAAAAAACAAAGGCTTGCATGGGGAGCAGTGAATGTTTGAGCAGCAAGATTTCCCTTCCGGCCTTCCTCCCCACTGCCCCCCTAAAACCTAGGGGAAACGCTCAGAAAAGAGGACCTAACACCACATCAAATAGCTAGGAGACTGCACATTGTACGGCTTAGGACAAATTTAGAAAATTAAGACAACTCAAAAAAATTTAAGGTGATTTTCTCTACTCATTCAAATTCCGCTCCCTTTTTCTAATCGTCTCTCCTCCTTGCTCTCCTCTCTCCGATTTCTCGCCCTCGGCACTCCCCCACCCCCTTATACCTTTATTTTCAATCACACTGGCTGCCGAATGATGCCAGAGCAAAAAGTTTGGGTGTAACTGAAAGACATTATTTAACTTAATTGTTACTGAGAACGTTATTTCAGTAGTGTTACTAGTCAATGAAATTAGCCTTGTAAAATCCTAGCTTGTGGGATGCTTTATTTTAAGACGACGTGGGCTAGGGCACGTGCAAGTTGGAAACTATAGCTTTGTCCCAGTCTCTCTCCCTAGTCTATCTGGTTATATAAACATCGTCCTTTCTCCGTGCAACTCTCCTTTCTCAGACCCTTGAGCCATACCTTACAAACTCGAGGAAGAGCAGAGGGGTGTCACAAAGTATGCCTTGCACCAAGAGATCGTGCATCACAGTGCGCAGGAAATCCCAGGAATAACTGGGTATTTTCACGTCAACCACTGAGCCTCGGTTAAACTCAGCCTTTGGTGCTTCCCTCCTTGCCTTGGCAAGTAAGTTAACAACCTCGACCCGCTTGGGAAGGCGCCCCGCCTGTCCCGCCTGCCCGGCCCGGTCTCTTACTTTCTGGGGCACAGGTGAGCCAGGTAGGGACCGCGGCGGGAAGGAGAAAGCCTGGAAGTCAGGAGCTGCATGGCATTCAGCCGCCCCTCACAGCTTCCCGGGCCACCGAGTCCTGGAAGCCCTCGCGGCCGGACCCGTGCCCCACCGCTTTCCCACGCACACCTGTGCTAGCCCTCCCAGAGCGTCCCGCCTCTAACCCGCGGATACAACTCTGCGAATTAGAACCCTGGATCCTCTCCATGCCCGCCACCCAGCCCCAGGTGGTTCCCAGCTGCCCTTCTTGCAGCCAAACGCCCCGCTTGAACAGGTGGTGCCCCCTGCACCACAGCCAGGGCTCTGCCACCCTCCCCTCCGTGGAATCCAGTTGGAGCCCTCGCGGCACCCACCACTTACTCTGAAGTCTTCAGACAGCCATGGAACCCAGCCATTCTGCTTCCGACGGAGCTGGTGGCCCGTCGCGAGCCTCACTTGCTGGGGTTTATAGGAGCTGGCACCGCGGGCAGACCGGTGGGGCTGCCGCGTGCAGGGAACTCTGCACGCGCAGAGCTCCAAACTAGCCGGCCGATGCAACAACCAGCCAGATGAAGTTTCTTCTCCGAGGCCTCCCGCTGTCTTCTGAACTAGGTCCAAAGAGGGCTGGGCTTGTTCCTTACATGGTTAGAACAGCTAACTCCCTCTTTCCTCCCTGCCTCCAACTTCCAGCGACCACAGTATCCTCAGTGCAAAATACCAGATGCTCTTTCTTAGGCTCTCTGTATCCCTGCAGGCTAACGAGTGTGAGGAGTTTGGAGGGGAAGAAGCCCTAATGAATTAGTAGAGGCTTTTACCCGAGAAGAGAGGGACACTCCACAGCTTTAGGAAGCAAATGTAAATTAGTCGCTTTCAGGCATTTTTGATTCTGCAGGATGGGGGGAGGTGAGGGACAATGGGGGTGGGGGACGGAAAGCCCCAAAAGGAATTTAAATAGCAAGGCTGCAAGCATTCCCGCCTTAATCTGAACACTTTTTCACCTGTCTAAATTGTTTTATTTAATCCCAAGGAAAACAATTTACCACCTAAGCAAGTGGGGAAGGGGACACCAAGAATGTCCTTAAAGCTGTGAAAGAAATTTGAATTCCCTTGAGATTAAATTCCCCACCAAAAATCGTGTAATACGTATATGCAGAATGGGTCCAAGCTATAACATGGCTCACATGACATGGATTCAGAAATATTGCTAATCACAGTGTGTCTGCAGAAAACCGAAAGAAGGGGAGAGAGAACAAAAGTGTGACCTGATGCTGGATGCCTGGAAGATCCAAAAGGCACCTTTCCCAACCCCAGTCCCTGTGCTAGCATCAGAGACACAGAGATTTTTAATATACTGATTTTTAAAGTGCCTAGTAAGAAAGTGGAAAACAAAGCAAATGCAGATGCAGGCTTTTGGCTCTTTTTAATTACCGAGAGAAATCAAGAGTTTGAAAAGGTCAATATTTCTCCTGGGCAGGCAAGGAGTGGGGAGGGGTCATTAAAAACAGTGGGACTGGGCCTGATCTAAGTCTGACTTCCCCAAATAAAAACAAAAGAAAGCCAGGTTGGGATACCTTGGGGGAGTTTCTTGGTCGGTCTGTAGCAGAGGACCTGCTTTCCTTCTTTGGTGGACAATAGGCACCACCCTGCTTCTGGAATTCCATCGGGTGAGCAGACCAAGGACTAGGTTTACGTTGTAGGTATTTAATTTTGAAGTGTGGCTTAAATTTATATCTAGAATTCCTTCCTGGCTAAAATTTTTAGTCATTTCTCTATTCATATGTGGCTTACTCATTTAATGGATTTTTTTTTTGTAATTATGTTTTAATAAAAAATAACTTTGGGTCCTACCCCAGAGGGTGGCTAGGAAAGACCTATTTTAACATTGGCTAGAGAAGAAACTAATTAGGAAGGCAAATCTGTGTCATTCCCCTCCCACTCAAATAGAACATACATGGAATTTTGGTTTTTGATTATACATGCTTTGTGCTTATTTGGCCAACTCCTTTCTTTCATTGCTGTGAATGATCAAGAGTAGAAGGTCCACAGAAAATCCAGCCTGCAATTTGCAGACTATACTGATGGCTCCTTCTCCTGAACCCTCACAGCACTTGTGTTTAGGGCTGTGGAGTCAGAGCTGGGTCCAAATTATGGCTCTAAGTATAAGAGGTGTGATAACTGCATTGGGATTTTGTGGGGAAATGTCTTTGTTCTTAAGAGATACACGTGCTGAGGGATTTAGAGGTGAAGTATAATGATGTCTGTAACTTATGCTCAGATAGGTGAGGAAAATGTTTGCATGGAGAGAGATAGGAGAGAAAGAGAAAAAATGATAAAGCAGATGTGGTAAAATATTAACTGTTGGCAAATCTGGGTGAAGCCTATATGCGTCTTCATTATACTATTCTTTCAACTGTCCTGTAGTTTTGAAGTGCTTTCAAAATTAAAAGTCAGAAATAAAATCTTAGCTCTGCCTGCCTTATCAATTGTGTAACAGTAAATTATTTACTCCTTGCAAACCTGAATCCCTTTGACTCTAACATGGAGATATTAATAGGACCTATCTCCATATGGTTATTATGAGGATAAAAATGAGATAACAAGTGTAATGCCCTTAGCATGGTGCCTCTCCCTTAGGAAAGCCTCAATAACTGACAGGAATTGCTATTATCATGCCATTGCCATTTAACATTTGATTACATACTGCCTTGTACTGTTCTCAAAGTGTTTCAAATGCGTATATCCTGTCTCCTTAACTTGGATTTTAAGCTTGTAGGGTAGCAAGACACATTTTTTCTTGTACCTAACATAGTATCTGATACAGTACTTTGTGAGCCATAATGAATAGAATACCTTGTTGAGTTGACTTTGAGGTTACTGTGCTGTGGGATCTTTGGTCATAGCATTAACTTAAAAATGATTGCATGCCCAAAGGCCAGCCATTATTTATGATAGACCAGTAGAAGAGAATGTTAGCATAACATGGTGGTGGGAGCTGGGTAAGGTGATAGGACTACAAAAACATCTACTTTGGGAATCGATTTTTTTTTTTTACTTCTTAAAATTAAAGGTAGATACCATCATGCACAACTAGACTTTTGGAAAAAAAGTCTTCAACTTTTGTAAATGCCAAGAGGGCGTTCATTTCATTACTTGGCTTTCAGGATAGGGATGACCACTACTAAACAAGTTGGACATTCCTTAAATACCAGGACAATAAGGCAGATTTCCAAGATTTCAGGGCAAGATTTCAGCTGCCCCCAAAAAGGGAGAGTGCAAATACTGCAAGCGTCCCCTACTTCTTGGGTAAATGCCTCTTTTGCTTTTGGAGGGAATCCGATCTTCTTGGCTTTAATTGATGATCCCTGTGAGCCTAAAACACTCAAGATAAATTTGACTAAAATCTTCAGGACTCAAAAACCTTGCCAGGACTTTTAAACATCTGTCTCTCGAAAAAAAAAAAAAAAAATCCATGTAGCCGCTAGGGCCCGAAATGGAGAATGGTGAGACTTCATTCAGAACAGATGCAAGCCATTCCAGAAGTTTTCTCTCAGTCCCTGTCTCTCCTCCCCATCCTTTCGGCTTCTGTCTCCCTCCTTCCTTTTTCCCTGTCCCCTCAGTCTACCTCCTGAGGCTCACTGAACCACTTCCCACTAAAGTCTGACAAAGAAACAGTGGGTTTAGGGGTTAGGAATGAGATAGACAAAGCAGTTTAGTGTCTGAATCCTTGTCACCCTGCTGATCACAGCATCCCTGATGGAGTGACATCTCACAAAGCCTGGGAGGATAAGGTAGAGAGCTGACTTATGGCTTCTATGGGGTCATTCATCCAGACATCGCATAGTGCCTTCAGAATATCTGTCCTCACTACACCCTAGGGAGTCTGTGGGCAAGTGAGATTCAGGAATTAAAGACCAACAGAGCCAGAACCATCTCTAAAGGAGCTGGACTAGGGAACACTTCAAGCACAGTGGGGCAGGGACCTTACCCAACCCCCAACATTTGTAAACAGGTCAAGTCTGATGCAAATTAACATTAAGGATGGGGGAGGTAGGAACGAAGAGGAGAAAGCCAACAAGATACTAAGGTGGAGGTTGGGGTGGTGGGATGGGGCGGAGGAGAGGATGCCTCCCTGGGACTGGAGGGATTAAAGGGAGGAATGCTTACATAATGATGTTTACAAAGGCATTTATTTGCTAATAGTAGTTCCCGGGTCCGGACAACTTCTTCCTTCAAATCCTCTTCCCACTCCTCTTCCTCCACCAGGCAGTCTTCAGTGTCATTCAGCATCTCCTGCATGGACTCCTTGAATTGGGGGAGGGGCAGCAGGAAAATCACCATTACTTGCCACACTGCATTCTTGTGCTTGTGGTAGGGGAGAGCAACCAGATTTGGAGGAGGTCTCTCTTATACAGAATGTTTAGAATGTCATTTTATTACTCTCAGGCTATATATCCAACAATACAGACTTGGCTCCAGGTGTGGTCCTTGGGGACCTGCCTTACTGAACAGAGATGAGAAGAGTTTGTATGTCAACATCCTGAAATGTTTCTAAATGCACATTCATCTATCCTCCTACCTGCTTGATTTGCCCTTGTTTCAGATTTTCCCTTTCCTGAGTAGAAACTGGAGCTCAGATGGGGACAATGGTGCTGGGAGCGAAGGCTCAAGGATGTGGAAGATCCTTGCCAGTTTCTTGCTGGATGCATTCATTTCCTTTCCCCTGGCTGTATGAAAACTCCAAAACTTCACTCCCCCTAGTTTTTTAGACCTCAAGACCCTGAGGATGGAACAGTGCTCGGGAAAGAGGAAGAATCCAATTTTCTTTTCCCTTACCTCCAGCCATGGCCAAAATAATGATCCCCAACCTGAAAATCACCAGGAAAGAGAAGGCACACATATTTATTACTCACACTTCACTTAGCCCAGAGCTTAGAGGTGTGAGGCAGCTGGGGCCCCACAGCTGCCATCTCCGGGGTCAGAGGCTCTGCCAAGCTGCACTTCCCCTACAAGCAGCACTGTCCAAAACCTCTATGCCCTCCTTCACTCAATCAGCAACCCAGGGAGCAAAGGCCTAGTCAGAGATGCCACTCCCGCTGAAGAACGAAGATTTGCTTTATACAGTAAATAGGGTTTTTACCACCTAGTCAGGCTGAAAACCGTCCTGGCTTCCTTGGCCAGGCAGCTGAGAAGGAAGCGACCCCCTGGGTCTGGAATCAGTGATTCACACTAGCCTACCCAAATAACCTCCTGCTGTCATTTTATTTCCTTCATTACTTAACATCCTGGAGAAGGAGTGCCTAGTCCTTCCTCCTAGGCCACTGGCATCCTGAGTTGAATGGCTGGTCAGTGGGACAAGTAAAGGCATGCATCCAGGGCAGCTGGCCTCAAAGAACTCCCCAAAAAGAAAGAAAAATGGTTGAAAAATTCTAATGTCACACAAAGTTATAAAATGATGAAACATGAAAGTCCCTCTCTATACTTCATCCCCAACAAGTCTACTCTACTTCTTTGGTTCCTTCCAGGAAACAGAAATTTGTATTCATATATATTGTTGCTTTTTTTATTTACAAAAAACAAAAACCAAACAAACAAAAAAACCCTGAAATTATATTCCATACTGCCGTCTCATTTGCTTTTTTTCTACCTAATAAGGTTATCTTGGCAATCTCTCTCTCCCAAGCCAGGAAGGTGTCCCTCATTCTTTGATTACTGCGTATCAACAGACTATCAAATGATCCTTGGGAATGAAAATTTGAAGACTACTGCACTGGCCTCTCCCTCATATTCACCCCCCAATTCTCTGTGCTGTTTTCTCAGGACCTGAGAGCCTTGCTGTGTGCCAGGTGACAATAGCCCGTAGTAGTAATCACAACAACAGACCAACATGTTACTTGTCTCAAGTAACAAAGAGCATAAGCCTGCTAAGGGGGCCCCAAAGAGTGGTGTTAAAGGTGGGAGGTCCAGGTATCATGGCAGGTCCAATTCAAGTGCTTTTTGAGTTGAAGTGGAATGGGGAAAATATGTAGTTGTTCATACCACCTCCTATATGTCACCTACTTGACTGCTGAATTTAACTGCTCTGGTGAATTACCACCAGCCTCAAGACAAGCGGACTTAGCTTTTACACCTCAGTGCTCACCCAAACACAGGCCCAGGGGAAAGGGATAAACACAGGAAAAGAAAGCTCTTTTTTTTTCAATTAAAAATGTTTGAGCTAGATTTACATGCAATTGCAAGAAATAATGCAGAGATTCCATGTACACTTTACCTACTTTCTCTAAGTAGGTAAACAGCTTGCAAAACTATAGTACACTATCACAACCCAGGTATTGACATCGATACAATCAGAGAACATTTCCATGTCCACAAGGACCTCTTCATGTTGCCCTTTTATAGTCACATTTACTTCCCTCTCATCCTAACCCCTTCTCAGCCCCTGACAACCAATAATCTATCCTCCATTTCTATAATTTTGTCATTTCAACAGTGTTATATGAATGAAATCATACAGAATTGGTACAGCCACTATGGAAAAGAGCATAGAGGTTCCTCAAAAAAACAAAAATAGAACTACCACATGATCCAACAAACCCACTTCTGGTTATTTGTTCAAAGGGTATTGGGCAGGGGAGTTGTGTTATCACCATTTTAGTCACCTGTAGAATTGGAACCAGAACTGAGACCCTTGTTCTAAGAAAAGTCACTCTATAAAATAAATGTATCCATGGAATGGGAAAAAATATTTGCTATCACATATCTGATAAAGGATTAGTATACAGAATATATAAAGAACTTCTACAAATCAACAATAAAAACCAAACAACCCAATTAAAAATGGGAAAAGGACTTGACTAGACATTTCTCCAAAGACGATATGCAAATGACCACCATGCATACAAAAAGATGCTCAACATCACTAATTATTAAGGAAATGTAAGTCAAAACAGCAATGAAAAAACAGCAATGAGCTACCACCTCACACCCATTAGAATGGTTACTATGTTTTTTAAAAAAAAGCAAGTAACAAGTGTTTTCTGAGGATGTGCATTGTTGGTAGAAATGTAAAATGGTGCAGCATATGGAAAAGAATATGGTGGTTACTCAAAAAACAAAAATAGAATTACCATATGATCCAGCAATTGTACTTCTGGGAATATACCCAAAAAAATTGAAAACAGAGACTTGAAAAGAGATTTGTGCACCCATGTTCATAGCAGCATTATTTGAAATAGCCAAAGCTAGAAGCAACCCAAACATCCATTGCCATATTGGATAAACAAAATGTGATATGTACATAAAATGGAATAGCAGCCTTAAAAAGAAAGGACATTCCTGACACAGGCTACGACATGGACGAAGCTTTAAGACATTATGCTGAGGAGAAATACTGAGCTCTCGCTTATATGAAATACCTAGAGTAGTCAAATTCAAAGAGACAAAAATTAGAATGGTGATTTCCAAGGACTGTCGGGGAGGGGAGAATGAGGAGTTATCATTTAATGGGTATTGAGTTTGTTTTGCAATGGAGAACAGATGATAGCTGGGGGGGTGTAGGAGGTGGAGGGATTGAGCAAAAAGGAGTTTGCTTTGTAAGATGAAATTTCTGTGAATGGATGGATGGTGGTGATGGTAGCCCAACAATATGAATGCACTTAATGCCACTGAACTATACACTTAAAAACGGTTAAGACGGTAAATTTTATGTTATGTGTATTGTACCACCATTTAAAAAATTTTTTTTAAGTTAATGAGTGCAGGGGCTGGAAGGGAGATAGAGACCTAGGCCAGAGTATAAAAGAAAGGCTACACTTGGGAAAGTGCTGTTAAAGGAACAGCCACAGGCCACGATTCCCATCATGCCATAGATCTCATCATTTTTATTATGGTCCTCCAAGCCTAAAGACTTCTCTATTTCAGGAGGACTTTTCCCCTTGTAAACCAAGACAGCAGGAAATGAGATTTACATGTTAATATACCCAATAGGCTGAAAAAATAAAACAATCCTTTTCTTTCCTAAGTAGTAAATTACTCCTCCAACAAGCTGATATTTCAAAAACAAAGTGACCAAAAACTTCCTGTGGCTCTTAAGAGGTAACAATCAAACTCCTTAGCAAGGCCTTCAAGACCTTGGATGGTTTGGCCATGGTGGCCTGCTGACTTTGCAGCATCAACTGCTACCATACTTCCCCTTGATCCTCTCTCTGCTCTACCACACTGGCTTTCTTGCAGACCCATCATAAGGACCTCTACATATACTGTTCCTTCTGCCTAAAATACTCTTCCCTCTACTCTTGGCCTAGTTAAAGTCTACTCATCCCTCAAGTCTCAGTAAAATCCTCACTGCCTCCAGAAAGCCCTCCCTGATCTCCCAACAAATTAGAACCTCCCTATTATATGCTTTCATAACATGTAACTCTCCTTTCCAGAAATTTTCACAACTGTATTTTAACATTCATTTCCCTGATTATGTAATTAATGTCTGACTTGCCAACTAGACTATAAGTTGCACAAGAGCTGGGACCATGTGTGGTTTTGCCCATCACTGTAGCCAGCACAGGACTTGGCCATAGCAGAGAGCTTAACAAATATGCATTGAATGAATGAAAGTACAAAATAAAATATTTACAAAAAATTAAAATAGTGTACAGCCAGGTTTCCAAAATACAGATTTTTTATTTTAAGAACTTCAAAATAAAAGCGGTGGGGTGTTTTCCTAGGTCTTAAGGCTCCTCAAAAGCGTTTCTCTTAAGGTGACTACATTCTGATTAGGTGGGACAGGTTCACAGAAACTAAATCTACTTTCCTCCCTCCTTATCCCTACTTGATTTCCAGTCTTATGGCCCTTGGTGTCACCTCCTCACACATCAGGGGTGCATTCTGCTGATCCCCATTCAGAGGGATGCAACCCTTTAGCCCAGTAAACATAATGCAGGATCCAGAATCATTGAAGCTACTACAAGAAGATGCCAGTTCCTTTGAGCCCCACATGGGGCTAAAAGGCTAAAAGGCAAAGGATAGATGGCTAAATCCTGGGCACCTGAAATGCAAAAAACTCAGGGTGAGGAGCAAAGCCTCCAGCCTAGGGAGGTGGGAAGATGTACCCAGCATACCCACTCTGGAGTCAAGGAACACAGGTCCTCTGCTATCCATGCAGGCCCTACGCCCTGCTTAACCGTAGGCAGGTGGGAAATGCTAGAAGATTCCAGATGGGAGTCAGAAAGAGAAGTTTTTTCCTCCATAACTTGGCACCTCTGTTTACCCACAAAGATAAATACACACCTAATAGGAAGGGTTGCCCTCTGACCTATGAGAACGTCATGACAAGGTAGTCTGGGAGCCAAGAGAGCTGGGATTCCAACTTCTGAGTCTTTACATCTGAGGAGAAACATTTTTGTGGGAGGAGATGGAAGTTGATTAATTTTTGACACCATGTAAAAAACTGGTATTTCCTGACCAAACACCAGAGCAGCCAGAAGTTTATAAATTAAGACTCTATGGTTCTTTTGTTTGAAAATATGTATGTTGTGGGAATAAAGAAGCTTTAGTTTCTTATCAGAAATATTCTGTGCTGGGTAAATAGATGCCATAAGCATGTTCCAACGACAGTATGGCTTTAGTATAGATAGGTCAATAAAACGTACACTGTCACCCTGGACTTTGGAGGCATGTGGTAAGAGCAAGCCATACACCGTCTCCGGAGCTGAGGAAAGCCCATAGAGTAGGTGGAAATCAAAACAAAACTTAACTTCCCAGACTTTGCTGAAATGTGTTCTGAACAAAGTGGTTTTATGGCTGCTCCTGACCTGATTCTTCCCTACACGTGACCTCTTAGCACCTCTAGGACTTTGCTCATGCTGGTCTTCTGTCTCCCCTGCCCCAGAGAGAAAACATTGGCTGGGGTATCTGGGGCCCCAACACTAGCAGGTCTCCACTCCTCTCTTGCTATATTTCTTCATCTAGGAAATGACAGGTTTGGCCAGAATCTAGTAACCAGATGTTTTCTCTGGTCCCTCTAAGCTCTGATAACTTCTGAATTCTCCTAAGAGAAACCAAGAATGCCACATCCCATCCGTCGGTTTCTGCCTTCTATGTGGAGAAACAGCCAGCATTCATCTCCTCCAGGAAGCCTTGCCTTATTATGAATTCCACCCAATCCTAGCCCCAGACTGCATAATCTCATTGAAGTCGTCTCCTGGGTTTCTTTTGGTAGCTAGGTCTTTGACAGAGTACAGAAACAGTATTTTCTAGTTCTTTTGTCTCACAGCCCACCCTCAACATGTAGTATAGTTTTCCTTTTAAAACTAGTATGCAATCCAAGCAGTTGATTGACTAGCTGACTAAGCAGGTGGTTACTTACTCAAGGTTAAAGAAAACCAGACTTTCTGAAAGAAAAGCAACAGTGGTTACAGTTAAACAGTCTTCCTAAGTATGACAAGTATGATTAAGAATAAGGATTCTGGCCCTGGCCGGGTAGCTCAGTTGGTTAGAGCATTGTCCCAATATGCCAAGGTTGTGGGTTCCATCTCTGATCAGGGCACATACAGGATTCAACCAGTGAATGCATGAATGAGTGGACCAACAAACTGATGTTTCTTTCTCTTTCTCTCTCTCTCTCTCTCTCTTTCTCTCTCTCTCTCTCTCTCTCTCTCTCTCTCTCTCAGACATGAATAAAAATAAATTTTAAAAATAATAAGGATTCTGGAGTCAGATGCCAGTAGATACAGGTTCAAAACCCAGCTCTACTGAATACTAATAGGGTTTGTGAGCAAGTCATTCATACTCCTTTAACCTCAGTTTTCTCATCTATAAAAATAGGCATAATAATAGTACCACCTTGGGGCTATAACCAAGTTTCAGTGAGATGATGCATAAAAAGTCCTCAGCACAGTGTCTTGTATATAAGAAATGCTCTAAACTATTAGCTCTTTAGTGATGATGATAATGATGATGTCAACACATTCCAGGAGGCCAGGCCTCAAGGCAGAATGTCCATAGGCTTGACCCACTGTTGCTTCTTTCCCATTCCCAAAACCGTACAAGTGACTTCTAGAATGTTGAACAAATCCCTGGTTGCCTTCTGGAATATCTACAGTTCACTATAAGGAGTCAGGAAGTGGTGGTCTAAGATCCTCTTCTAATTGCCCTCATGATTTAGGAAAATGTCTTTATGGATAATGGGAATTCATGAGTGAATGTGTGATATGTTATGAATGTTATAATTGGCGGATACAGGGGTATTGGGAAGGAGAAAGTACAGACCTTTGCATATCACCAAAATATGTTCTTGGAAGTGTATTAAGAGCACAAAGAAATGCATAAGAAGGGAGTATACAGGATCCATAAATCCCTCCTCAGAAAGACCTCTAAGCTGGGCCTCTGTTGTCTAGTTGCCTGTTGCACATCTCCACCTGGAGATCCCAAGGGCACTTTAACTCAGCTTCTCCAAAACCAAACTTGTTTTTTCTCCTTAATCTACAATCCGCTAAACCTTCTCCTCCCTTCAATTTTTCAAGTCAAAAACTGGAAGTCATCCTAAGCTCTACCTTCTTCATAAACACTGCACTGTCAACTAATCAACAAACTGTGTAGATTTGAACTCCTAAATAGCTCTCCAATCCACCCATAGCTCATCTTCTCCACTGCACATCCCCAATTCTTCAACTCTCCTTAGGTCACAGAAATAGTCTTCCCAGTATTTGTTTTGCTGTTACTCAACTTATTATCCCCATCATCTATAAAATTTCCAAAGGGAAGTCTAAAACTTAAATCTTCCCAAGTTAACTGCCTTCAAAACTCCTCCCTATCTCCTCAGGGTTTTAAAGGTGAAGTGGAAACACTTGGTGAGATACAAGCATTGGCCCCAGCTAAATTGTTCCCATCACTCCCTCTTCCCCTGGAGACCTCACACTGTTTACACCAATTAGAGGGATATATTATAGGCCTATTAACTGCCCTAGTTCATTATTAGTGTGCCATACAATTTTATACTTACTTCTATACCATCTCTACTCAGAAAGTATTCCCCCTCTTCCTCCTCCAACCCACCTCCTCTGTAAGGTCTTCCCTGTCCCCTCCTCACCCTCAGTACAGCTGCTCTTTTGCACACTAGTGTTCCATATAAGGCCTTGAACACACCTGTCACACTGTAATTGTCTGCTCAAGTTGAGGCCTCTCCAAGGTAGGAATAATATCTTATTCATGTCTATATATTTAGCACTCAACACGCCTAGCCAAAAGCAGGCATTCAGTAAAGGTTTGTGGAATAAATTAATGACCTTACTGAGTCTCTATCCCCTACAACAACAAGTCAATGCCTAATGAGAGGTCTTTGACTTTGACCAAAACAGGATCTGAGAAATTTCAAGGAACTTGAGGTCTGGCCTTGGCTGGTCCTCAAAGTTACTCCTTATTATGCACTCAACTCCTCGATATCCACCCCCCAGGAAGCACAAAGAGAAACAGAAAGAAGCAGTACAACATGTCCTTGAGACTTTGGTCACATAATTTCTCCAGTCTCTCCAAATCCGCCCCCGCCTCATCCCAGAGGCCTAGTTTGGAGCTCCTCCATGAAGTACTCTTTCCCTAGCCCAGAAAGAGATTTCCCCTCTTCTGAAGTACTAAAAGGCTATTTACCTGAGCAAGTCTGGCACCCTTATAGACCACCTTGTTCAGTTAGGTTAGTTAGCTTTCCAGAGAATCTCAGAATGTCAGAGCAGGAGCAGCCCTTGAAGATTATCTGGTCTGACTTCCTCATTGTGCCCAGGGTCTTGCAGCTTTGAGGGAGAAGTGGCTTGCCATATATCCCAAGTCTTCTAGGGAATGAGATCATATAGATTCCTGGGCCCCATCCTAGACCCATGAAATCAGAGATAAGTGTCTGGGAGATATCATTTGAGGAGCCCCAAACTACCCTATGCGTCTACATTGTGTGTCCTCAACTGACTCACCAGAGGCTACTTGATGGCAGAAGGTCTTTTTTCCTAGCTGTGCCCCATAGCATCTGGCACAGTAGTGCCCTATAAAGTTTTTTTTTCATTGTTTAATCCCTGGGTTGCTTCCCCATAAGAAAATTCAGATGAACAGAGAAACTAAACTTGAAATTAGTCTAGCTGAGGACACCAAGGAAGAGATAGTGTTGGTAACCCTCCCCAAACTCTGCTTTCTGTCTAGTTTTCCAAGTGCCAAGGTCATTCCTGACCAAAATGATTTCAGGTTGGAAAATTCTATTTCCTAGGAAGATAGAGGGCTAATTACGTGAGCTTCTCTCAAACATTTTTCTTAATTCTCCTTTATGGAGAAAAATCAACATTCCAAAACACACACACACACATAAATGCATACAAATGCATGATTGTGTGAACATCCACTGGGGTCAAAATCACACATTTGTTGGTGTCTATCCCCAGCCTGGGCAGTGATCTCAGGTAGAATTGTTAATCACCGCACAAAGGCTCACTGCAGTCATGAGGATGAGCTCTTAAGTCAGGAAAGTAGCCTCAGACACTTTGGTAACTCTTCCAGCAAGGAGAGTGACAAAATAGTTTTTCTACTCGAGCCTCAGTTTTAGAGGATTTCCTACTAAGCCCCTTCCCCAAGGTTCTGGCCACTCAAGGTTTCATTTGGCTGAGGTCAGATACCTCAGGCCTAGCCCCCCACTGACTCCAATGACCCTGCAGCCAGAGGACCCTGGGAAAAAAAGTGGCCTACATGCTTGTCAGCCATCATGAACACACACAAGACCAGCCTCAGCCTGGCCCACAAAGTTTCTTCTATTACCAAAAGTCCACAGCCTTGTGCCTAGATGTTTGAGCACAGTTGGACAGGTGGGAGTACTAGATAGAGGAAGGAAGGGTTGCTCACTACCTCACTCATTCGACTAGTCATCTGCTTGCAGCAACATGGACAGGAAGTGCTCTCTGGAGCTCATTACTACTCATTTGCTTCCACAGTTTGGCGGTCAACACTCTAGTGGTGGAAAGAACCAGGCAAGCTCTCCTGAGGAGGAGGTCCAGCAGCAGAACAATTACGTTAAGTCTCTAGGAAAGCATTAGCTGTATTCTGGGAGACCAGAGGGTCTGCATGGGGAAGGCCATGTTCAGTTATTAATTTCCAAAGGGTAGTGTAGAGGTAGAAACAAGAGATAAGACCTGAAAGGTCAAGACAGCAGGTAGACACTAGGATGGAGGTAGGACTGGAAAATAAGGGCGGAAAATCCAATTACCTTGAAGAGTGTTGGAAGGGGGGAAGTTGAGCATAATCATAGACCTGGGTTCATGGGCAGATCATCCTGCATTAAAGGATGGATGATACAGTTTTCTCAAGTGGCCTAGACAGAGCCTTGCCCTCAAGAGTTTGAACTCTAGCACGGCTTTTCTCTCAGAGAAAGAAATTCAGACCCAGCACTAGTGCTTTCAAGCCCTGGGTCCCCCAAAACCACCACAGTTTTGAAGCTGGAAAAGGCCATGGGCATTAGAGTGAGCCCTCGTGCATGTGAGTTCTCACCATTCCCCCATTAGCTGCATGTGAGCTTTGAGTTATGTTCCTACAATTGAGATGATCTGGCCCTGGGTCATCTGCATTCTATCCTTGTGTTTTCAGCTTTGCTCAGGAAGCATATTTACCAAATAATCGGGCTGGCTTCAAGGTTTTCCTGACTGATGCCTCATGTTACAAACAACTGAGATTAAAACAAAAACAAAAAAACCACCAGTGCCCAGAATGCACCTAGAAAAAGAAACATGCTGTCTCCACCCAGGCCCATGCAGTTTGATAATATCATCTGAGCCCTTTTGTTTTCTTGGCTTTATTATTGTCAGCTGAAGTCAGTGAGCCCAGAAGACTCATGAATCAGATACACTTTCTAATACTTTTTAACTCTCCCCAATTCTATGGGAAGGACAATAAGCCGTTATAATGTTGGGGGAAGGAAGAGGAACCATTCCAAGGTCTGTTTCTCTGGGACATTTTAAACAAGAATAAAAAGAACTACCATCCATTTCGGCATTATTTTTCCTACAGGGCATTATGCATGTGTGTGTTGCATATACTTTCTAACCCAATCCTAACAACGACCCTAGAGCAGAGGTGCTAAATAGATGCACTTCACAGAAAGGTTTAAGGACTTGTCCAAGGCCACAGAGCTAACATGAGGTACAACCAAGATTCAGACCCAGGGCTATGGAACTCCAAAGCCCAGACTCTTAGCCACTGCACCACTGTTTCTCAAAGCAGAAGCTTAGTTAACATGCAGATTCTCAGGCCCCGCCTCAGATCTATTGTCTCAGAATCCTGGGGTTGGGCCAGGAATATGCATATTTTGAACCACACTACAGGGTTCTGAGGCACTGGGAAGTTTTAGAGCGCTGTCTGACACTCTGCCTCCTGATTTGGCATATAGAGAAGGTTAAAATGCTAAAGCCTTTCTGCCTGGTCCGACTTCGTTTAGGGGTTTTCCCTGAACATTGGCTGCCCAATACTGGTCACTAAAAGCCAGGACTCTGTTAGTCACACCAGCACAACTTAGCCCCTTGTCATAGACCAGGGACTCTACACCCTTATGGGGTCACACACTTCTTTGAGAATTTGTCCAATGCTCTGGATCTTCCCCCTCAACCCTTAGGCACTACCACACAGAGGCCTGCACTCCTTTGGTGGCCCCCCTCACAAAATAGTCGCACATAAAATCCTGTGTATAGTTTTAGGGGGTATGTAGATCCCCTGAATCTCTTTCATAAGCCATCCCACCCACCTAGCCCCAGGAACCCACATTACAGAAATTTATTTTTGTTTTTTAAAAATATTTTACTAATTTTTTAGAGAGGGGAAGGGAGAGAGAGATAGAGAGGGAGAGAAACATCAGTGTGTGGTTGACTCTTATGCACCCCCTACTGCGTAACTGGCCTGCAACCCAGGTATGTGCTCTGACTGGGAATCGAACCAGCAACCCTTTGGTTCCCAGTCTGGCACTCAATCCACTGAGCCACACCAGCCAGGGTAGAAACTTCTGATCTAGAAATCTGAACACAGAGTACAGAGTCCTGTAGTTATGTTGTTTTCTAATGCTCTCTGTGTTAGAGATGCAAACTAAAGTATTACAGGTGAAATGATATGCTGTCTTGGATTTGTTTTAAAATATTCCCGGGCATGTGGGGGTGAGTGACATGGGGAGTGACAAGATAGATATATAAGAAGATAGCCATGAGTTGTTCATTGTTGAAATTGAGAGATGGGGTCATGAGATTTATTCTATTGTTCTGTTTTTATGTCTGTTTAGAAATGTCTATGATAGAAAGCTATAAAAATTCAGTTGAATTGCATGGTATGTGAATTATATTCTCAACAAAGTTGTTTTTTTTAATTAACCTCCTGTTCTGCAGCTGCCTAAATTTGCCAATGGACACACTAAAGGCCAAATGAGACCCACTTACTTTTCTGCCTGCTGATCCTTCAGGTCACAACAACAGTTAGTCAAAACATCTTAGTCTTGCTAAGCTAGCAGGGACACTTTGCTAAGCAAGCCACTTTGGGGGTTGGGGAGACTAGTTGCTGCATATGAAGGGCCACAAGCAGGAGGCCTAATTGCCTCTACTAATAGTCATTACTCTGCTAATAATGAGCATAATAATGATAATTATCACTTACATTCCATGTTCAGAGCACTTTACAAACAGAAACTTAACTGAGAGTAACCAATACCCTCACAAGAGGCCAAAAAATATAGCAGCCAACCATTAACACGCCAACTTCCCTGCTGTCTGAAGCTTAGAATAAGAAAGAGGTTTCCTGAATGGATTTTAAAAGTTCTTAAAGCTAGCAACTGGTGATGAGGTTTGTTAACAAGACAGAGACCAGAATAATCACCAACAGGTTTTCTATACAGGAGGCTATGGGGGTGGGGTGAGGAGTGACATTACTTCCTGTATGCAAACATCTGCAAAGAGCCCCTTCTTCCCCCTAGGTGCTAGTGATGCCTGATGAGGCCACCTCCTTTAGAGCCCCCAAATATTGTGGCTCTCGCTTACCTACAGCCATATGCAGAGTTAGCTTAACCATATCTTCGTTTATTTTTTTACAGCCTACGTCCTTCTGCCACTGTAACTTTTTGTAAAATGGGGCTGACAATGGTTCCTACCTCAAAGGCTTAGTGTGAGGTTTAAGTTAGGTTATCTAGTTAAAGCCCTCAGAACAAAGCCTGGGCACAGGTTGAACACTATTAATGTTAGTTATCTTCATTAATATTGTTTTCTGGAGATGGTTGCAATATAAGATGAACCATTCCTCCAAATTTCATCTGGATGTGCACTAGGCCAGAGGGAAAATGACCAGAGTGTGATCCCGACTCCAGTCTTCACCCAGGGCTGGCCATCTATTTACCAAGACTACAAGTACAATAACTTAAACTCTGATGGATTGCACTGAATCAGCCCCACACATTGAAGTGGGCACTTTTTTTACTCTCTCAAATTCTCCAAACGGAAGTCTTACATTAACCACGAATGGAGAAGAGATGCATCCTCTCTTGTAGACGGCTCCTTCTTTATTCTCTTGCTTTAATTACTTTGTTCTTAACAACTTTGATTATTTATTTAAACAATTTTTCACCCAGGCTGGTATACCTCAATGGATTGAGCACCGGCCTGCAAACCAAAGGGTCGCTGTTTCAATCCCCAGTCAGGGCACATGCCTGGGCTGTGGGCCAGGTCCCCAGGGGGGGACACACGAGAGGCAACCACACATTGATGTTTCTCTCTCTTTCTCCCTCCCTTCCACTCTCTAAAAATAAATAAATAAAACCTTTTAAATAAATAAATAAATAAATAAATAAATAAATAAATAAATAAATAAATGCTTTTTCTATCCAAAAGGGCATTAAGGCATTTTTAACCAGTCCACCCCTCTAAGGATATTCTGTGAAGTACAGCCAGTTTTTAACACTATAAGGGGAGCCCTGTAATCTGCTTTTAAACATATGCCCTGCTTCTTATTTTCTTTCTCTGTGAGTGGCACTCAATAAGGATTCCACATTGACAAACAAGACCAAGACACTTCCACAGCTCTAGTAAATAAGCAACAAAGAGCATTTGATTTTCCCTAAATAGAATCTCGAGAGCCTCTTTGATGAATTTTTAAAAATAAAAACAAGCCCTTCTTTAGAGGTCGTAAGAAAAACTATGAGGAGAGAATAACTAGCAAGCTCAGGGTGAGTTCAGCTATACAACAAAACAGGCCCCACTGCCACTGGTCATGGTCGTATTCCTCTGGGACCCTGGAACCACACCTGCAAAGAGCCACAGGCTTTTGGGACCTGGTGAGCAGGGGCCAACACATGACAAATTGTGTGGCCCAGAGCCCAAAGAGCTTATTAATATCTAACGATAGCCTTTCTGGGTGGTACTGGCCCCATTGTTCTCCTTGTTCCATTGTTCTACCTAGGACGCAGGGTTTCAGGAGCAGGCTCTGGCTGACTGTGATGACAAGACTTGGTTGTGAGAAACCACAAATGGGAAATGGTGGCATATGCACTCTGAACCATATTTACAGAGGGCTTTACAGTAGGGGCACTCAGCACATCAGCTGTCTGCCCACTGCAGGAAAAGAACAGGGTTCTGCCTTTCTAGTGATTCCCTGAGGAGGAAATAAGTGGGAAACCACCCACCATGCAATCCAATGACTCTGAATCCCACCCTGTTTTTTTACTTAAAAATTGTAGAATTTATTTATTGATGAGAGAAAGAGAGAGAGAAACATAAATCGATTTTTTCTTCTACTTATTTGTGCATTCATTGGTTAGTTCTTTTATGTGCCATGACCAGGGATTGAATCTGCAACCGTGACATATCAGGATGATGCTCTAACCAACTGAGCTACCTGGTCAGGGCATAGATGCCTTTTTATATCCCTATCTCTCTACCCTCAGACTGATGCCAGATGCCACCGTAATAAGCGCCCTGACTGGGAATCGAACCGGCGATCCTTAGGTTCCCAGGCCAGCACTCAATCCACTGAGCCTCACCAGCCAGGGTAAAGATTTCTAACAGTAATTCCACCAGAAAGTTTCTTAGGAGAAGGGATTTTTTTCTGTTTTGTACCCATGGTGCCTAGAACTGTGCCTGATGTACAATGGTATCTGCTGAATGAATGAATGGTGACTGGCACAAAAACAGATCCTGATGTTCAATTAATTAACTTCCAACGAACCACCATTTTCTCAAACAAACCTTCATAAAAACAGGATAAAAATCTGTTTCCTCCTGACCACTAGTTACCCAAGAATGCTTCATGAGAACCTTACATTTTCTGGGCAGCCATGTCCAGGGGAGTCTCTGCACTTTGAGGTAGAGCTCAGTCTCATTTCAGGGTCCTGTGGACTCAGAGGAATGAAAACTGGTTAAATCAGATAAGCCCATTCTTGGGACCAGCCAGTCATGGCCACAGTCACTGGGTTGTCTAGATGACCCACATGAGAATTCCTTGATGTCAGGTGCCACCTACAGGCTGCTGGGAGTCTAGCCAACTCATTCAGGAATCCTGGCCTTTGCTATTGTGGGGGCTGCTTCAGCCTTCTGCAGTCTCTGTGTGATACAGTTGGGTAACTAGGATCTAGGCTATATTTTGGGCCCTTTCATTGCCCCTTTATGCATCCCTCCCAACACCATTTTCCTCAGACCACCAGGACCATTGGGATGCCTTTAACCTGGACCCATGGTGGTACTCAGCTCAGAGGCAGACCTACTACATCTATGCAGGGTTGTAAAATTCTGCATTCTAGGTCTCCCCTTCTGCCTTCTTTGCCAAACAAAACCATTCCGATGGAGTAGATGCATTTTTCTCCATTTCTCCCACTAAGCAAAAATAAGATAGTGGACATTATATGTTAAAAAGAAGAAGAAAAAGGAGGAGAAGGTGGAGGAGATGACTCAAAGGTAGAGAAAAGAAAGCAGACTAGAGAACTTAGGGACATGAGAAACAACCGGTGATGAGTTCCCTGGTTTTTCTTTTTGCCTCACATATCTCAGACTCACATATCCCAGAACAAGATGCACACAACTATGCTCAACTGATTATTGACAAAGGTGCAAATGGTGCTGGTGCAAGTAGGCATCTACAGAAATAATAATAATAATAATAAAAATAATAATAATAATAATAATAGCAGCTCAAAATAGATGATGGATTTAAATATGAAATGCAAAACCAAAAAACTTTGAGAAAAAACATAGGAGAAAATCTTTGGGACCTATGGCTAGGCAAAATTCTTAAACTTTACACCAAAAGCATGATCCATAAAAGGAAAAGAAATTATAAAATGGACTTTATGAAAACAAAAACTTCTGTGAAATATTCTGTTAAGAAGATGAAGAGAAGCTACAAACTGGGAGAAAATATTTGAAAACCACATGTCCAGCAATAGTCTAGTATCTAGATTATAACAAGAATTCTCCAACTCAACCAAAGAGAAACAAACAACTCAATTAGAAAATGGTCAAATGACATGAACAAATGACATGAAGGATATACAGGTGTCCAATAAGTACTTTAAAACATATACAATATTACTAGTCATTAAGGAAATAAAAATTAAAACCACGATGAATCACCAGCAATTATACTCCTGGGCATCTACCCCAGAGAAATGAAAACTTATGTTCACACAAACACCTGTACAGGAATGTTCATAGCAGCTTTATTCATGGCAGCCAAAAATCAGAATTGGCCCAGATATCCTCCAACAGGTGAATGGTTAAGTAAACTGATACATCCATGTGATGGAGTACTACTTGGCAACAAAAAGAAACAATTCTTTTTTGAAAAAGATTTTATTTATTTTTAGGGAGAGGGGAAGGGAGGGAGGAAGAAAGGGAGAGAAACATCGATGTGAGAGAGAAACATCGATTGGTTGCTTCTCGTATGTTCCCCAACCTGTGACCAAACCAGCAACCCAGGCATGTGCCCTGACTAGGAATCAAACCAGTGACCTTTCACTTTGTGGGATCATGCCCAACCAACTGAGCCACACTAGTCAGGGTGAAAAAGAAACAAGTCTTCACACATGCAACAACCTGGATGACTCTGCAAAGAATTATGCTGACTGAAAAAAACCCAGTCCTGAAAGGTTATGATTTTATTTACATAACATTCTTGAAATGACAGAATTATAGAAATGGAGAACAGATTAGTGACTGCCAGGGGTTATAGAGGGAGTTGGGATGGACGAGAAGTGGGTGCGACTATAAAGGGGCAATATGAGGGGTCCTTGTACAGATGGCAATGCTCTATATCTTCATTGTATCAATGTGAATACCTGGGTTGTGATAGTGTGTTACAGTTTTGCAAGCTGTTACCATTGGGAAATATGGGGTAAAGGGTACCTGGAATCTCTCTGTACTATTTCTTATAACTGTATGTGAATCTATCTCAAAATAAAAAAAGTTTTATTTTTATTCTTATTACAAGAATTTTTTAAAAGATTTTATTTATTTTTAGAGAGAGGGGAAGGGAGGGAGAAAGAGAGGGAGAGAGACATCAATCAGTTGCCTCTCGCACGCCTCCAACTGGGGACCTGGCCCGCAGCCCAGGCATATGCCTTGACTGGGAATCAAACCAGCAATGTTTCAGTTTGCAGGCTTCCACTCAATCCACTGAGCCACACCAGCCAGGGGGAAAAAAATTATTGATTGATTTTAGAGAGAGAAACATCGATTTGCTGTTCCATTTATTTAGGCATTCATTGGTTGTTTCTTGTATGTTCCCTGACCAGGGTCAAACCCAAAGTCTTGGTTTATCAGGATAATGCTCTAGCCAACTGAATGAGCTACCTGGCCGGGGTTCAAAATAAAGCATTTTAAAAAGACCTTTCTGTGCCTCTGTTTATACCCTTCTCTCGGGGCTTACTATAGTAATCCATGATGGGGTGTTAGTGGGCAGTCAAGGCACTGACATTATCCCCACCTCCTGCTTATATTTCAACAGGGGCTTTGTGGAGATCACACAAGGGCAACTTTTGGTAGAAGAAACTATCTTGAATTTAAAATCAGGATACCTTGAGGCTCTGTTGTATGACCTTGGACAAACTGCTTATCTTCTCTGAGGTTTCATTACATCACCTATAACAAAATTTGAAGATTAAATGAAAATGTGGAGAAATTTGGAGGAAGGGATTGCGTCCTAGGCCTTCTTGTATGCCCATAGCTTAGCCCACATCCCTGCCCTAGGAGGTGTTTAGGCAGTGTTTAATAATGTCAATTATGGCAGAATGCTTAAAAACAGGGCCTGCCTCTAATGGGTGAAGAGGGCAGTTCAGCCCCCCAGTGGGACAGAGGTCTTTGCTCAGTTTGTAGGATCATTTCATGTAAACAGCTTCCTGGCTTGGGGATAACTCCACTCAGATGTATCATGGGATGGAGAGCCAGGGACCCTAGAACAGGTCAGCTTCCAGTTTGGGGTACCAGAGAGGAGTGCAGAGAAGAACAGCATCTCACTTTGACCAAGAACTTTTGTCTCTATTATCACCTTTGTTCTCACCACCCTTCCTGAGGCAGGTATAGCAAGGAGCATTCCAGTCTACATTTGCAAATCCAGGGCTTGCACAGTGATTGAGTCAGTGGTACTCCCGGGGGCAGGTTCATGGACCAGACCTTTCCACAGGATGGAGGATGTTTAAATGGAAAAGCTAAGACAAGGAAAATGCAACTCTTCTCTGCTACAACCTGGAGCCTCTCCTGAGGGAATTGTGGCCAGGCCTCACCATGCCTTTCCATACAACCTCCTGTCTGTCACAGCAGGTCTGGAAATCTCCATGGGGTGCTGCACTGGGAGATGGCTTCCTTCCCTTCCAGCTCTGAGCTTTCAGTGATCTATTTAAAGGCAGAGAAACCAGCCCTGACTAGTGTGGCACAGTGAATTGAGTGCTGGCCTGGGAACCAAAGGCTCACTTTTTTCAATTCCTAGTCAGAGCACATGCCTGGGTTGCTAGCCAGGTCCCCAGCAGGGGGCGCGCGCGAGGCAACCACACGAAGTTTCTCTCTCTCCCTCCTTTCCACTCTCTAAAAATAAATAAATAAAAATGTTTTTAAAACTTAAAAAAAAAATAAAGGCAGTGAAACCAGTTTGGGGTTTAGATCTCACCTAGTGCCTCTCACAGATGGCACTCCAGGGCCTTCCCAGGCTCCTCTTCCAGCCCCTTCTTAGCAGCGACACTGGGAGTGGAGTCGGGAGTGCACTTTTCTTCCTCCATCTCCCAAAGGCTCAGAGTGTCCTTGGAGGCTCACTCAGAGACAGAAGAGAACCAAGTCAGGGCCTCCTTAGAAAGCAGGTTGAGAAGGAGGTAACAGCCCCCTGCCCAGGTTCTGGACTCTTTCCCCAAGGGCTCCAACTCTCCACAGCTGCCCAGATCAGGTCTCTGATAAAACTGAAATGTGAGAACACACATACTCCTCGTTAGGGGGAGTACCGGAAGCCATTTGCTTGAATTAGTTCATCCATTTGCAGGTTGCCAACTTGGAAAGCAGGGAGCAGCTCTGATGCCAGGAAGACTTGAATAGGAGAGGAGGAGGGGGAGAGGTTACAAGGGGGACTCTTGAGCAGTCAGCAAATCATTCGGCAAGTCCTTACTGAGTACCTCCTCCTTTCTGGCCCAGTTCTGTGCCCTCCATTTGCTTCCAGTCTAGCATGAGGTGACAGAGCTCTCAGGGAATATATGAGGCAAGAGATGTGGGGACAAGAGCATATGCTCAGTCAGTCAGTTTTGGCTTCCAGGCAATTGTAGAATCTTCAGCAACTCGCCTAACCATTCATTTGTTCATTCATTCATTCACTCGTGAACCATTCCTTCACTTAATAAACATTTATGAAGTATCTATTATAGGCTAGGCACTAGAGATACAGTGGTAAACATGGCAGGTACTCTGCCCTACTGGAGCTTACAGCTTAATGGGGGAGAAAGAGGAAGTGAGGGATCCATGAGACAGGGTAGTTAAAATTGGTTTTCAGCCCTGAGCAGTGGGGCTCAGTGGGTTGGGCATCGCCCTGCAAAGCGAAAGGCCACTGGTTCCATTCCTGGTCAGGGCACATGCCCGAGTTGCAGATTTGGTCCCTGGTTGGGTGCACAAGAGGGAACTGATCTATGTTTCTGTCCCTTTCTTTCTTCCTCCCTTCCCCTCTC
This sequence comes from Mormoops blainvillei, assembly GCA_004026545.1. Classification (NCBI taxonomy): domain Eukaryota; kingdom Metazoa; phylum Chordata; class Mammalia; order Chiroptera; family Mormoopidae; genus Mormoops; species Mormoops blainvillei. The sequence goes on along the minus strand of PVJD01005708.1, from coordinate 20,499 downwards.
TCTAAAAAAAAAAAGGCCTTCATTACTATAAGGCCACACCCTCCCTCTTAAAGATCCACAGATGCTCTCCAGTTAGTGCTGCCAAGCCTGAAATCTAAGTGTCTCGAAGAAACTGCCAACATTTTGCAGACGTATAAGACTCAAAAATGGGTCCCTAGCACCTCATAAAAACCTTCTCCCTTCACAGGGCCTCTCGTCCATAAAGGAAGGTTTGAAGAGGGAAGAAAGAGGGGGCTGAGTTTGCAGTGAGGCCTCTGGAATATCCAGCTGTTCAGCCAGTGTGTCATTCAGTAATCCCTTCCTCCCAATAGCTCCATAAAGTTACTCCCTGTTTTTTAAAATCACAGTAACTTACAAGCAGTTGGTTCTATTTTCCTTCTTTCATGTACTCAAGAAGAATCCACTGAACAGCCACAAAGACTGACACTTTTCTGGGAGCTGGAGATTCAAATGTGAACTAGATAGCCACAGCTTCTTGGGGACCTTATAGTCTAATTAGTGGAAGTGACAGAGATTTAATTAATTTCATGAACAACTAATTAATTACTATTGCACTCAATGCTTTGAAAGAGAATGTAATAAGGAGACCCTCAATCAATGGAGGGGCCAGGGAAGGCTTTCCTGAGGAGGTGACATTCAAAGCTGAAACATGAAGGATGAACAGAATCTGGCTAGGTGGGGAGGCAGGAGAGGAAGTGCTGTATTACAGAGGACACAGCAAGAAAAAGCTCAGAGACCAGATGATGTGGCACTTCCAAAGAACAGGAAGCAGGCCAGGGTTGAGACTAAGTAAAGTTAAAAGAGAAAGACTCAGTATGAGTTCTGGGAGATAGGCAACGAGAGACTAGACAGGTGGGGCCTCTTAGGCCATGAGAAGGATTTTGGTTGCAGCTGAAGAACTTTGGGGAGCCACTAATGGACTTCTGACAGTAGACAGAATCAGGTTTGCATTGGCTTTAGGGGGCAGCCAAGGGTGGAAATGGGAAGACAGTTGGAAAGCTGCTACAGTGGTTCAGGTGGGAGATGATGACAGAAGCCCCAACTAGTGGGGCATGGTGAAGATGGAGAGCAGTGGACAGAGTCCAGATGCATTGAGGAAGTAGAATCAACAGGACATGATGGTGCATTTTCTATGGAGCTTCAGAGAAAGGAGGATTCACTCTCATTCCCTAGAGTTGGCGGTGAGAACACAGAAGAGAAAATTTTCAGAACCTAGGGCTTAATAGAATTCTTAGACATACCAAAAGCACTTTCCTTAAATGAAAAAAAAAATCAGACTGTCAATACACACAAGGACTTGGATAGATACCAAAGGCATTATGCTGACTGAAAAAAACCAACCTCTAAACATTACATACTGTATTATTCCATGTTTATAACATTCTTGAAGTGACAAAATTATAGAAATGGAGAACAGATTAGTAGTTTCCAGGGGTTGGAGGTGGGGGGGGTGGCGAGTGGATGTGACTATATAGGGATAGCTTGAGGGAGATTTTTGTGGTGATAGAACAGTTCTGTATCTTGATTATGGTGGTGGTTACGCATGTGATAAAATGATATAGAACTACATACACACATTATACCAGTGTCAATTGTACCTGGTTTCAGTACTGAACTATATCAACATAAGATTTAATCAGTGGGGAAAACTGGATGAAGAATACACAGGAACTCTCTATATGATATTCACAACTTCCTGTGAATCTATACTTATTTCAAAATTTTTTTTAAAATTTGAAAACAGAGACAAAACATGGTGCCAGGCATGTAGAAAGCATTTGATGAAATGAAGCAATTATTAAAACAAGATGTTGCCCCCTGTTTTCAGTTTCCCTGTGGGCAGGAAACTGAAAGGGCCTGTGGCTAGGGTGACATTCATGAGTCTGGGAGACTTAGGCTATGTTAAATAGTGTGAACAGAAGGAGGGCAGAGAGGGTAAGGGAATCTACAAAGGCTTGTTTTTCAATTAAAAGTACAAAATGGGCTAATTAGAAGTTGGAATTACATAGGGAATACCCTTAAAGGACTTTGATAAACCAACCTGCATTGATTAATTTGTTTACAGGTCATTAACTCTTTAACTGAAAGTCTGAGGGGTAAAGAAGGTCAGGGAAGTCTTAGCATAGAAAGCTCCCTTGGTGGCATGTGCCCTACTAGGACCATGTTACTTCTTTAATAACTCCTCCTGACAAAAAAACACACTTTTTTCTTGTGTGTGGAGTGGGTTGGTATTCAGAGGGGGTGGAGCGCAGAGGTGAATCTTTCCCGTCCAGTTCTTTCCTGTCTATTGGTTGTTGCTTGGTGTTTCCCCCTAGATTTTCAGTCCTTCAGCTTAAGGCAGACTTCCTGTTACAACCCTAATCCTGAGCATATATTTTAATAGGGGGAAACTATGAAAGCTCTCAGTTGAGGAAAAAAGGGAATAAAGGATATGGGTAAGAAGGGGGAGAAGTCTTCCCTTTGTGGCCTTCATGGACAACTCATGTTGTCAAGGCACATTGCCCACCCTTCTTTTTCACTGCTGAGAGCTCAGTTCAGTAGAGCAGAGCAAGCAGTCCTATTATGATGATATGATGATGATAATGATGATGATGGTGATGATATGAGCTATCATGTTTTAAGCACCTACTATATGCTAGGAACTATGCATACATTTTCTCTAATTTTTACAACAAATCTTACAAAAAAGGTACTATTTTTAAAATTTTTTACTTATTGATTTTAGAGAGAGAAAAGAAGGGAGAAAGAGAGAGACAAAAACATCAATTTGTTGTTCCACTTATTTATGCACTCATTGTATGTGCCCTGACCGGGGATCAAACCCGCAACCTTGGTGTGTCAGGATGACACTCTAACTAAGTTAGCTACCCGGCCAGTGCAAGGAGGTACTATTTTTAGCACCTCTTTAAAGATGTAGAAACAGCTTCAAAGAGGCCAAGAAACTTTGTATGGCCAGATTAGGAACCTAGGTCTAGTCTGGCCCCAAGAGACCACTTTGAAAGAGTGGGACTACAGTAAGGAGGACCTCATCCGGTAAACGACTCAGGGAAGGCTTTGCAGAGGTAGAATCCAAAGGACTCTTCTCTGGATACCCTCCCCATGCTCAGGAGCCAGCCAGAACTTGCTCACCAATAGCTGTTAGACTCCCATTTCCTTGGTGATAGGTTGTAGGAAGGAGATCACATAAAGAGCTAAGGTATGATCAAAATCCCATGTTGGTGCATGTTTGGTTTCAAACCTCTTGCCTTATCAAGTTGGGCATCCCCAAACCTTCACCCAGAAACCTAGGTGACTTAAAATCTGAGTAGTATATTTCTGGGGTGCCTATCCTTTCCCTCATTTGCTCAACCTGATCTTCCATCCATCCTTTAGCTTAGGGCCCCCTTTTTTCCCGTGTGGAGAAGAAAACAGCTAGATTCTCTCAGCTGATCAAATGCACCCCAGCCCACGCAGGAGAGGCATGCTATGGTGTTTTCATAGTGATTTGGAACTGAACCTCAAATAGGAAAAAAATTTCTGATGAATGTGGAGATGAAGAGAGGTGAGCAATTTGGAAGGGAGGAAGACAAGACTGGGATGAGGGCAGGGCTGAATGATAGTGGTGTGCTAGTGGTTACTAACTCTATGGATGAATCAGAGGTAAAAGCCAGTGCCTGTGAAAGCAGACAAAGAGTAGGCTTAAAGTCTTTTCTAATTAAAAAATACGTTTATTGGTTTTAGAGACAGAGAAAGTAAGACAGAGAGAGAGAGAAAGATTGACGAGAGAAACATCAACTGGTTGCCCATATATGTGCCTTGCCTGGGGATCGAACCCAAAACCTACGTATGTTCCCTGACCAGAAATCAAACCCACAACCTTTTGCTGTACGAGATGACGCTCCAACAACTGAGTCACACTGGCTAGGGTCAGACTTAAAGCCTTTATGCAGAGGAAACTAACAAATGAAAACCTGAGCACTGAAGAAATGACTACAAGTAAGAATACTAAGTTAGCCCTGGCTGGTGTGGCTCAGTGGATTGAGTGCCGACCTGTGAACTAAAGGATTGCTAGTTTGATTCCCAGTCAGGGTACATGCCTGGGTTGCAGGCCAGGTCCCCAGTAGGGGGCATGTAAGGGGCAACCACACATTGACGTTTCTCTCCCTCTCCTTCTCCCTCCCTTTCCCTCTCTTTTAAATAAATAAATAAATAAAGTCTTCTAAAAAAGAACAGTAAGTTAATAACACTTGACTCTGGGTTATATCGATGTGTATATGTATGTATATATATAATACAGTACAATAATATGAATAATATGATATGAAATTAATAATATAATATAATATAATAATTGACAAAAGAGAAGCATTCTTTGCTATCCAGCAGCTGGGTCTGCACTCACAACTCAGCCTTGGTCTTCTCTTGTTGAACAAAAACAATTTCATGAACATCAACATCATACAAGGTTTCCCTGTGACAGTTGTGGACCAAGGCAAAAACAAGACCACTCCTTAATCATACCTGAACTCAGACAAAACATGAACATTGTCCAAACCACAGACACATGACCAAACATCGCCCTCTCCTGGCTAATATGAGTGGCTGCTGCTTCTTTATCACCTATGGCTTTGGCCTGGCTGTAATCTACCCTCCTTCTAGATAAGATTTATTGAAATACACAGTCATAAAATTGGCTCTACTTCCTGGTATCATCCAATCCAGAGTCCAAATCCCATTAGCACTTTCTACTGTCTTCTTGAGGTGGCTGTGGCTCCTAATAGTTTGATTATTCCTTTCTTCCTAGCTGCTGGAGAGAATTGAGTCTGTGTGTGTTTGTGATAAAAATATATAAACAGATACAAGAGTATCTCACATGCATAGTTTTTTCCTACATGATTTAGTCTTAGTTTTAAAGTCATCATTTAACATTAAAATGAAACCTTGGTTGGACCTCTGAAAAACAGCGAAATCTCATTAACAGAAAGAGCCATAATTCACAATGCGTGAGGAGCACAGGTGGCTGAAGTTTAACTTGGCTCCATTTATATCAAAAGAGTAAGCTATGAAAGTTAATCACCTGAATCAAAATGGCTGGAGCTAGTTCAACTAGTTTAGAAGCACCATTATTTGCATGCTAATTGTGTGCTAATTACCTTATTTATTCATTAACAGAGATTGAGGGAAACTCTACTTAGTTACCTTCTGTTAGGCATTAGATGAAGTTGCTGTTTTACTTGAAAATAACTTATTTTAAACAGTCTATCAATTGCACTTCTTAATAGTGGGCCTCCAGCTACTAATTATTTACAAACAGTGAGGCCAACAACCCATCGCATAGTTTGGGGTTCTTCAGTTCATTCATGGGGCAAAGGCACAGGAGTCAATTCAGTCATTCAGACCGTTTTGGCAGACAAGGGATTTCATGACTCTTCACTATTGGGGCAGTTCTGAACCCCATATCTCCTCTCTAATCCAGGGTTCCTCCATGTTGCATTATTGATATTTGGGGAGCAACTCTTTGGGAATGAGGGGAGTCTGTCTTGTGTATCTTAGGATGTTTAGCAGCATCCTTGGCCTCTATGCAGTAGATGCCAGTGGCACAACTCCTCCTCACACACCCATGTGACAATTAAAATTGTCTCCAGACTTCGACAGATGTTCCTAAGGGGCAAAATAATCCAGCTGAGAATCACTGTTCTAAGACCACTGTTTTGCTAAATGGCTTGCTCTTCTAGACTCTTTTGCCTTCCCACCCCACTCACTTAGAGATACTGGGGTGTCATCTGAAGTCTTGATGCTAAGCTTATTGCTGCCCCCGCACAGGTAAAAAGACCCCCCAAACCAAGGAGCAGTTCAAGGAATGAGGCTCAGAACAAAGCCCCACTCAAGCTATTGCAATGGAGGAGTGTTTCTGGGTATCTATCCCTGTCCCCTTGGCCTTTGACGGATTTCCAGAGGTGCGCTTTGCTTAACTCTCTTTGCCTGACATCTGTAGGTGAAATTCCTTGCCTCCCAGCTGCCTATATGCACAGTACTAGACAACTACTCTGTGTTGGCCCTGGGTTAAAGAGATGGCTCAGGTAGACAAATAACAGACAATCCCATTACAGTTTGACTAGGAATCTGAGAAAGAAAAGCCCAAGGATACTGTGGGTTTCACAAAGGGGGCACCTGGGAGGTCAGGGAAGGGGCCTCAGAGAGGGTGATGTTTGAGCTCAGTTATTTAAAAAAAAAGAGAAAGTAGCAAGGCAAAAGCTAGGCTAGACTGGACTGTGCTGGGCTGGTCTAGGCTGGGCTACGCTAAGGTCAGAGAGGAATCTAGAAGAGATCGATGGACTAGCATGGCCTGTGTGCGGGGAATAACGGTAACCCCAAGTTGTTGAGTATTTTCCCAGCTTTCGGAGAGGAGAGATAAAAGATAAGGGCCTGCTCATGAAGGGCCTTGTATGCTAAGCTAAAAAGGGCGTTCCTTTTTTTTACTGTTCTTTGAGTAGTTGTCTCCACTTTCCCCACCACCACTCCCCCTCCCCATCCATCCCTACCTCTCACCCTTGATTCTATCCCATTTTGGCTTTGTCCATGTGTCCTTTATACATGTTCATTGATGGCCCTTCCTCTTCTCCTTCCCATTATCCCCCTCCCCTCTGGGTACTTTCAGTTTATTCTTTATTTCAATTTCTCTAGTTAAATTTTGCTTGCTTGTTTGTTTTGTTGATTAGGTTCCACTTACAGGTGAGATCACATGGTATTTGTCTTTCACCTCCTGGTTTATGTCTCTTAGCATAATGCTCTTCAGATCCATCCATGCTGTCACAACCGGTAGTAGCTCCTTCTTTCTTTCTGCTGTGTAGTATTCCACTGTGTAAACGTATCACAGTTTTTTGATCCACTCATTTACTGTTGGACACTTAGGTTGCTTCCAACACTTGGCTATTGTAAATTGTGCTGCTATGAACACTGGGATGTTTAGGTTCTTTTGAATTGGTGTGTCAGGATTCTTATGGTATAATCCCAGCAGTGGAATTGTCTGGCCCAAAGGCAGTTCCATTTTTAGTTTTCTGAGGAAATTCCAAACTGTTTTCCACAGTGGCTGCACCAGTCTGCATTCCCAGCAACAGTGCACTAGGGCTCCCTTTTCTCCACCTCCTCGCCATCAGTTGTTGTTTGTTGATTTGTTTATGATGGCCATTCTGTTGGGTGTGAAGTGGTATCTCATTGTGGTTTTAATTTGCATCTCTCTGATAGCTGATGATGTTGGGCATTCTTTCATGTGTCTCTGGGCCCTCTGTATGTCCTCCTTGGAGAAGTGTCTGTTCAGGCCTTTTGCCCATTTTTAAAATCGGGTTGTTTGTCTTCCTGGAGTGGAGTCCTGTGAGTTCTCTATATATTTTGGAGATCAAACCCTTGTCCGAGGTATCATTGGCAAATATATTTTCCCATATGGTTGGTTCCCTTTTCATTTGGTTGATGTTTTCTTTAGCTGTGTAGAGCCTTCTTATTTTGATGAAGTCCCATTTGTTTATTCTTTCCTTTATATCCCTGTCTCTAGGGGACCTATCGGTGAAAATATTGCTGCATGGAATATCTGAAACCATCTTGAGTTTATTTTTGTGTATGGTGTAAGTTGTTGGTCAAGTTTCATTTTTTTTGCATGTAGCTGTCCAGATCTCCCAACACCATCTGTTGAAGAGGCTATTTGTACACCATTTTATGCTCCTGTCCCCTTTGTCGAATATTGATTGTCCATAGAGACATGGGTTTATTTCTGGGCTCTCTGTTCTGTTCCATTGATCAATGTGTCTGTTCTTATGCCGGTATCAGCTGTTTTGATTACCTTGGCCTTGTAATATAGTTCAATATCAGGGATTGTGATCCCTTGTACTTTGTTCTTCTTTCTCAAAATTGCTGAGGCTATTTGGGGTCATTTATGATTCCATATAAATTTTTGAAATCTTTGTTCTATATCTGTGAAATATATCATTGGTATTTTAATAGGGATTGCATTGAATTTATAAATTGCTTTGGGTAGTATGGACATTTTAATGATATTAATTCTTCCAATCCATGAACATGATATTTGCTTCCATTTATTTCTGTCTTCCTTAATTTCTTTCTTCAGTGTTGTGTAGTTTTCTGACTACATGTCTTTTACCTCCTTGTTTAGGCCCATTCCTAGGTACTTTATTTTTCTTGTTGCTATAGTAAGTGGGATTTTTTTCCTGATTTCTGTTTCTGATATTTGGTTGTTGGTGTACAAAAATGCCTTTGATTTCTAAATATTGACTTTGTATGCAGTTATTTTGCCAAATACACTTATTAGGTCAAGTAGTCTTTTGGTGGAGTCTATAGGGTTTTCTATGTACGCTATCATGTCATCTGCAAACAATGACAGATTTATTCCTCCTTTCCAATTTGGATACCTTTGATTTCTTTCTCTTGTCTGATCACTGTGGCTAGAACTTCCAATACTGTGTTGAATAGAAGCGGTAAAAGTGGACACCCTTGTCTTATTCTTGATCTTGGTGGGAATGGTTTCAGTTTTTGCCCATTGAGTAATGGTGGCTGTAGGTTTCTCATATATGGCCTTTAGTATGTTGAGGTATGCTCCCTCTACTCCCACTTGGCTGAGTGTTTTTATCATAAATGTGTGCTGTACCTTATCAAATGCTTTTTCTGCAGCTATTAATATGATCATGTGATATTTGTCTTTCGTTTTGTTTTTGTGATGTATTACATTTATTGATTTGCGAATATTGTATGATCCTAGCATCCCTGGGGTGAATCCCACTTCATCGTGGTGTATAATCTTTCTAATGTATTGCTGGATGCAGTTTTCGAATATTTTCTTGAGGACTTTAGCATCTATGTTCATCAGCAATACTGGCCTGCAGTTTTCTTTCTTTGTTGTGTCTGTATCTGATTTTGTGATTAGGGTGATGCTGGCCTCATGAAAAGAGTTTGGGAGTCTTTCTTCTTTTTGGGTTTTTTGGAATAAGCTGAGAAGGACAGGGGTTCACTCTTCCTTAAATGTTTTGTGAAATTCTCCTCTGAAACTGTCCAGTCCTGGGCTTTTGTGTGCTGGAAGTTTTTTGATCACTGCTTCAATTTCACCAGCTGTTATCAGTCTGTTTAGGCTTTCTGCTTCTTCTTCATTCAGTTTTGGAAGATTATATTTTCTAGGAATTTGTCCGTTTCATCCAGGTTTTCAAATTTCTTGGCATATAGTTGTTCACAGTAATTTCTTAAGATCCTTTGTATTTCTGTGGTACCAGTTGAAATCTCTCCTCTTTCATTTCTGTTTATATTTATTTGGATCCTCTCTCTTTTTTTCTTGATGAGCCTACTTAACGGCTTATCAATTTTGTTTATGTTTTCAAAGAACCAGATCCTAGATTTATTGATCCTTTGAATTGTTCTTTTATTCTCTATGTCATTAAATTCTGCTCTGATTTTGATTATTTCCTTCCTTCTGCTCACTCTGGGCTTTGTTTGTTGTTGTTTCTCCGGTTCTTGTAGACGTAGGGTTAGGTTGTTTATTTGAAATGTTTCATCTTTTTTTAGGTAGACCTGTATTGCTATGAAATTTCCTCTCAGAACTGCCTTCTCTGTGTCCCATAGCTTTTGGACAGTTGGGTGTTCATTTTCATTTGTTTCCGGAAACTTTTTTATTTCTTCCTTGATGTCATTATTAACCCATTCATTGTTTAATAGCATGCTATTCAATCTCCATGAATTTGAGTGTTTTTGAGTTTTTTTCCTTGAGGTTGGTTTCTAGTTTCAGGCTCTGGTTGTCTGAGAAAATGCTTGATGTGATCTCAATTTTCTTCAATTTGTTGAGGCTCGTTTTGTGTCCTATCATATGATATATCTTTGAACATGTTCCATGTGCATTTGAAAAGCAGGTGTATTTTGCTTCTTTGGGATAAAAGATTATATATATATATATATATATCAGTTAAGTCCATTTGATCTAGGACGTTGTTCAATGCCACAATACCCTTGTTAATATTTGTTTGGAAGATCTATCCATTTTTGATAATGGAGTGTTAAAATACCCTAGTATAAGTGTGTTATTATCTACATCTATCTTGAAGTCTTCCTTTTTTATATTTGGGTGCTCCTATGTTGGGAGCATATAGGTTTACAATGTTTATGTCTTCTTGATGGATTCTTCCCTTGAGTATTACGAGATGTCCTTCTTTGTGTCTTTTTATGACCTTTGTTTTAAAGTCTATTTTGTCCTATACAAGTATTGCTTCCCCCAATTTTTTCCTGTCTATTTTCTTGGAATAAGAAGAGCATTCTTGCTCTGGAAGGGTTATAGTTGTAGGGGCCCAGAGGAAGTTACCCCAAGATATGCCCATATGGTATGCAGGTTGTTTTGAGCTAGACATCTTTAGCTGCAGGGTCAGGAGAAACCTTCTACCGCCCCCCCTCTCCGCCACTTAACTGCCTAAAAGATTTTGAATTACTGGCCTTTCCCACAAGAGATTATCTGCAATAACATTTTCTACCCACCTATATGGCAGGACAAACTTCTATTTACTCCTTATCATTGTGCAATGACCCTTTGAAGCCTTTAAGGCACCTCACCTCATCCCTAGCTCAGGGTGTCTTATATACCCATGTTCTCTTTCTGTCTCTGAACCTCTCCTGCATGTGGGGTCTCTGACTCATGTATGTAGGGTTCGCATACATAGGTATGTATTAAACTTTGTTATTTTCTCTTGCTATTCTGTCTCATGTCTACTTGATTAGAACAGCCAGAAGAACCTTGACGGTAGAGGAAAGTTTATTTTTCCCCCACATAAGTCTTGAAATACCCCCCAAAACACACGGGGGTTTTGTTAAAATGCAGGCTTTCTGCTCTTGTTCCCAAATATGTTGGTTCGCCTGGCCTGAACTTGAGGCCCAGGCATCTACATTTTCTTCTTTATACTGTTAATGTAGTAGATTACATTGATTGATTTTCAGACATAGAATCTGCCTGATGTTACATTATTGGATAACACCACTTGGTTGGGGCGTATTATTCTTTTTGTATGTTACTGAATTCTACCTGCTAGTATACTATTGATGTTTTTGAGTCTATATTGATGAGAGATATTGGTCTATAGTTTGATAAATTGATTTTTGGACTGCCTTTTTCTGGTTTGGGTATCAGGTTGATGCTGCCCTCATAAAATGAGTTGAGAAATGTTCCTTTCTCCTCTATTTTCTGGAAAAAAATATGTAGAACTGGTGTGACTTTTCTTTAAATGTTTGATAGAATTCAACAATGAAACCATCTGAACCTGGGCTTTTCTTTGTGGAATGTTTTAAATTACTAATCCAATTTCTTTAATAATTATCAAAATATTCAGGTTAACTAATTCTTCTTGGGTGAGTATTAGTACAATAATTTGTAATTTTCAAGGAACGGGAATGTTTCACTTGAATTGTCAAATTTATGTGTAGAGTTGTTGGAATTATTTCTGTATTATTCCTTTGATGTCTGCAATGTCTGCATTGATATCCCCTGTTTTATTCCTGATATTAGCAATTTGTATCATCTCTCTCTCTCTCTTTCTCTCTCTCTCTCTCTCTCTCTCTCTCTCTCTCTCTCGTCAACCTTGTCAGAATGCCAGAGGGCTGTCATTTTCATTGATCTTTTCCAACAGCCTGCTTTAGGTTTCATTGTCTTTTATTTTCCTATTTTTACTCACCTTGATACCTGCTCTTCATTATTTCCTTGTCTCAGCTTGATTTGGATTTGTTTTTCTTTTTGTAGTTTCTTTTTTGAACTTTGTTTTTATTGTTTACACTATTACAGATATCCCCATTCTTTCTGTAGTTTTCAAGGTGGATGTTTAAGTTATTGATCTGAAACCCTTCTTCCCATGTAAGCATTTAATGCTTTTCCCTCTCAGTGTGGCTTTAGCTGCATCCACAAATTTTAATATGTTGTACTTTCACTATTATGCAAGTTCAAACTATTTTAAAATTTCTCTTGACTCTTTCTCATTGAGCCATAGATTATTTATAAATCTGTTGTTTGGGTTCCAGTTATTTATAGATTTCCCTTGTATCTTTCTGCTTTTCATTTCTAGCTTGATTCCATTGTAGTCAGAAAACATACCCTGTATGATGTCACTTCTTTTAAATGTATTGAGGTTTGTTTTATTTTTATTTTTTATAGTCACCTGAGGACATGCTTATTGACTTTAGAGAGAGGGGAAGCGAGAGACAGAGAGAGGGAGAGGAACATCAATCAGTTACCTCTTGTACTTACCCTGCCTGTCACCTAGGGATCAAACCTGCAACCCAGGCATGTGCCCTGACCTGGAATTGAACCCACCACCTTTCGGTTTATGGGATGACACTCTAACCAACTGAGCCACACCACCCAGGGCAAGGTTTGTTTTATAACCCTGGATATGTACCATCTTGGTGAATGTTCTATGTACACTTGAAAAAAACGTGTATTTGTTGGAGTGGGTGGAGCATCCTAGAAATATCAATTAGATGTAGCTGGATGATGGTGTTGTTGAGTTCTATATCTTTGCTGATTTTTGTCTCAGGCATCTACATTTTCAACCAAATTTGATGAAGTAAAGCCTTCACTCAAGACCTACCCACTGCTCTGGGGATTGAATAAGGGATGATGAAAATCTAATTTAAAGGGCAACAGGAAAAAGGACTCCCTGACCCCAGTTCTCTCCCACACAGGTACAGAAAAGGAGGGTTTTCACTGACCTAACACTCCATGTTCACTGGGACCAAGCACCTGGGATTAGATACATTTAACTAATGAAATCTTTCCACCCACAGAACAGGATGTTAAGATTAATTGGTCTGCAAGACAGTTTTGATTGGGGAAAGGGGGCATGAAATGATGAAGCATTATACTGAAGTTTCTATTACAATTTTTCCTATTACAATTTTGTCCAAGTTAGGCCTCTAGCTCTAAAAGCCTGTGGGAGTCTGGTATGAAAACATTTAGAATGCTGGCAGCTCCAGGGCATGTGGGAATGAAGAAAACCTTGATGTTCCTTAACTTGCCTGGCCTAGCCTGGACCTTCACCCAGAATGGTCCTACACAGCCCATTGCACATGCTCATCTGGGTACAGTACTCCAGAATACAGATCATCTGGAAGATAAAAGCCAAAAGATCAAAGACAGCACTTCCCTTCCTTTATTCCCTGGAGCAGCAACAGTATGGGTAATAAATTCCTCCTAGCATGTTCTTTTTGGTCATTCAAGCCCCAAGAAGCATACTGTCTTCTCCTCCTGTCTAAGGGTGGGTTCCACAAGGCCCCAGCCTCACATTTCCTTCTACAGTTTTCTCAGGTGAAAGTGTGAGGAAATGGGAGAAGTGCATGAGGAACTCCAAGTTTTATCCAGCTTTCCCAGTCCTCATTTCCCTTCCCTCCCCACAAAGTATAGTTGGAGCATAGGTATAGGCTCCCAAGGGGGACAGTACAGGAAGTGGAGGAGAAGACCAGAAGACAAAGCAGTTAATGGCAGTGGTTCTTAACTATCAGTAGGTCCCAGAGTCTTCTGAGAATTTGATAAAATAGTTTTGGACTTTCTCCTCAGGAAAAAAAAAAAGGACTTTGGGAGGGACCCACTGTTATGCCTTCAGTTTTTGAGGGGTTTGCAACCCCCTGAGGAGTAGTCCTTAGGCTCTACTTTAAGAACTTCTGAATTAGAGAAAGTGGCAACCTATAGACTCTCTTCCCCTTCAAGTGGCAAAAAGCCTCCATTCTTTCTGACCCCTAAGGCATTTCCTCTTATCTTCTTGAGTGGCCAAGATGATGTCTTATTGTTATATCCAATGGCAAAATAGGCAGAATCTTAAGAAAACCCAAATAACCAAAACAATATTGAAAAAGAAAAACAAGACTGGAAGACTCACACCTCCTGATTTCAAAACTTATTACAAACCCAGAGAATTAAAACAGTGTGGCGTCGATATAAAGACAGACATATACACCAGTGGAATAGAATGGAGATCTCAAAAATAAACCGTCACATAAAGGGTCAAATGATTTTTGACAAGGGAGACAAAATGACTCAATTGGGGAAAGGACAGTCTTTTCAACAAATGGTGAGGGGGAAACTGGATGTCTACATGCAAAAAGAATAAATTTGGACCCTTACCTAACAAGTACAAAAATTAACTCTAAATGGTCAAGTACTTAAATGTAAGGCCTAAAAAAATAAATCTCTTAGAAGAAAACATAGGACAAAAGCTTAATGGCCTTGGATTTGGCAATGATTTCTTGGATATGACACCAAAGGTACAGGTGAGAAAAGAAAAAATAGACAAATTAGACTCAATGAAAATTTAAACATTTTGTGCATCAAAAGACACTATCAACAAAGTAAAAAGGTATGCCACAGAATGGAAGAAAAAATATTTGCAAATTATTTATCTGATAAGTTATTAATTTCCAGAATATATAGAGAACTCCTAAAACTCAATAACAAACCTGATTCAAAAACAGGCAAAAAACTTGAATAGCCATTCCCCAAAGAAGATATGCAAATGACCCTGATCAGTGTGGCTCAGTTGGGTGGGCATCATACAGTAAAGTGAGGGGTTAACAGTTAGATTCCCGGTCAGGGCACATGCCTGGGTTGCAGGTTTGTTCCCTGGTCAGGGTGTGTACAAGAGACAACCAATCAATGTTTCTTTCCCTCTCTTTCTTCTTCCCTTCCTTTTCCTCTAAACATAAATAAGTAAAATCTTTTTAAAAAGAAGATATATAAAAGACCAACAAGCACATGAAAAGATTCATGAAATCGCTAATAATTAGGGAAATGCAAATCAAAGCCACGATGAGATATCACTTCACACCCATTAGGATAGCTACCATCAGAAAAACTCAGAAAACAGCAAGTGCTGGCGAGGATGTGGAGAAAAGGGAACCCTAGTGCACTGTTGGGGGGAATGCAGACTGGTGCAACCACTGTGGAAAGCAGTATGGCGATTCCTCAAAAAATTAAAAATAAAATTACTATATGATCCAGCAACTCTACTTCAGGGTATATACCCAAAAGAATTGAAAGTAGAGTCTCTAAGAGATATTTGAACACCCATGTTCATAGTAGCATTATTCATGATAGCTAAAACATGGAAGCAACCTCAGTGTCTACTGATGGATAAATGGATAAGAAAAATGTAATACATACATATAATGGAATATTATTCAGTCTTAAAAAGAGAGAAAATTCTGCAATATGCTACAACATAGATGAACCTTAAGAGCATTATGCCAAGTAAAATGAGCCAGTCAAAAAAGACAAATACTGTATATGATTCCACTTATATGAGGTCCTTAGAGTAGTCAAAATCATAATGACAGAAAGTAGATGTTGTTTTCCAGGGGCTAGGGGGATGGGCAAATAGAGAGTTATTGTTTAATGGATACGGAGTTTCAGTTTTATAAAAAAAAAGTTATGGGAATGGATGATAATGATGGCTGCACATCAGTGTGAATGTATTTAGTACACTGAACTATGCACTTAAATGGTTAAGATGGTAAACTTTACGTTAAATGTATTTTACCACAATTTTTAGAAAAGGCAATAGGCAAACAGTAAGGCCATAGCACTAGCTATTTACCTAGCACTTGATCACCAAAGAATGATTCTCCCTCCTGGTTCTATGACCTTCAGCTCACATTTGATCTCATTGATTTGTACTTCCAGTCCCTTGCCATCTGGGCTATTTCCAAGATGCAAACAAAATCCATAGATTTTTTTAAGTATCACTATGTCTAGAAACAAATCATGGTGACTAGGATACCTTCTATGACTTCAGATTTGTGCAAAGTAATATATAAGGAGTTAGTCACAAAGGTGAAAGGATACTGCAAACTTGAATCTGGTTGCAGCAGCAAATGCACTTAGAACTTTTAAGTATATTGGGATTAATATATAAGTACATAATTAATATACTTAGGGTGTGACAGGAGAAAAAGAGCATTTGGTAGGGGCTTTGAATCCCTGTTGGAGTAACTTCTGTTTATCCCATAGGGGCAATGCAGTGAACCCCGAAATGCATCTTAAATCATTTTATGATGTCACTTACTTTGTACCCTTTAACTGATATATCTCAGGCTTTCTCAGCCAAGAGCACCCTTTGATTGTTTTATCAAGCGAAGGGAACAAAAAATTCGACTGGGCTCTCCTGCTCTGTCTCGCCTGTCAACCAACTGAGCATTTTCTCAGGATCATTCCAAGGACTGTGGCTAAGTGAGAGTGAGGGCCTGATCTGCATTGACCACTTCCTTTTACCATGTCCAGATCATTCAGTAATTGTTGTCCCAAACATGAGGCTCCCTGCTCAGGCCCAAGTAATACAAGCAGTTGGACCCAAGTAACTCTAGCTCCTGGGGTTAGGAGGTGCCTCTGAAGGTGACAGAAGAATCCATCTTTCTGCAGATTCACTGGTTATGTATCAGATTCCTACCCATGTATGTACATTTCCACCACACATTGACTTCTGTGCTCTACTGGTCCTGAAGGATAAACAAAGACTGTGATCAAGCTGAGGGAAGCAGTTGGATACTATGATGCCCTGGAATGTTTAAGACATATAACTTGTACCTTATGGAAGTGGTCCCCAAACTCTGGGCTGTGGACCAGTACCGTCCGGGCCTGTTAGGAACCAGGCTGTACAGCAGGAGGTGAGCTTGAATGTAATGCGCTTGAATCATCCCAAAACCATACCCCCACCACCAGTCTGTAGAAAAATTGTCTTCCATGAAACCAGTCTCTGGTGCCAAAAAGGTTGGGGACCACTGCCTTAGGGTACTGGCCTCAGACCTTGAAGCCAGATAAGGCATAATGGGCTCCATTTTACAGAGTAGAGTAAGTGAAACCATTTCAAGACAAGAGCTGAAATCCATACCATCCTATATCTCACTCAGTTTATGCAGGTTTTCTTTTAAATTTATTAAATTTTCATTTACTTTAAAACTCATTGGGGGTATCTCCATGGTTCAAAATTCAAAAGGTACAAAAAGGCATTCAGGGAAAAGCCTCCATGTCTATACCTACCCAGGTTGCCTTACTGGAAGCCAACACTAGTACCAGTTTTTCTAGGTCCTTCTATTGACACTTTGCTTTATTCTTTATTAAATCCTCTCCAAATTCGGATTGGGTTTTTTCAGCATTTCTAGAGTTTGTTCTTGCAAACACAGAAGTACTTGCTCTTCATTTGTGATCAAAGATCACAAAAACAAGTCTCCTTTGCAAAGCACCGCTCTTCAAGGTTGCTATTGCTTGGACTGCATTTTAAGCAATTTGAATCTAGTCAAAAGAACTAATGCTTTGCACCCTGCTATAGGTCCCGTGAGGGACCTCAAGTAGAGTAAAACCTTTGTCACTGCCCTGAGGGAACTTCTTTGTTAATTAGGGATACAAGACTACCCATGCAAAATAAATGGCTGGTGGGGGTGGGGTACACTGGGAATTTGTGGGGCGTGTTTATGGAAAACCTTGAATGCCAGAAGGAGAAGTTTGAATTCAATACCGTTGGTTTTCGATTACCTGATGTAAATGTCTCATGCGTCAGAGTAGATCTGGGCTCCAACGCCAGCTCTGGTGCTTGATCAATTCTTATAAACTCTCTGAGGTCCAGGTTTTTCCCGCTGTGATATAAGGGTAATTATTTGCTACCATGGATTTGTTTGGAGGACTAGATGAGATCATGACGATGCAGCACCTGGCATACAATGGGTGATAAAAAAAAAGTGGGTTAATTGTAGTTTTTTGTAGGAACAACTACACAAATATTGGGTCCACAAAGACTGTATGTGGTGGGGGGCAAGGGTGTGAGAAGGAGCACTAATGGTTAGGTTCAAGAGCTCTAAGTAGTGTGAGCAGTGAGGGGACAGGAGACCAGATGGGGACATTACCTATGTATGGAAGCTGATGCTGAATCCATGGAACTGAGTTTCCCCATTGACCACTAGAGGAGGAAAGGGGGTGAGGGATCTTTGACAGTTCATGGGGTTGACCATGACATCGCAAAATTAATGTTGGACAAGATTCATGTAAGAGCCATTTAGAGGCTGGACTAGAAGTAGAGAAACCAGTAAGGAATCTGTCAAGGTTACTCATTCAGAGACCTGGTGCTTTGGTGGGGATAGAGAAAAGCAATGAGTTAAAGGTGACAAGAGGACTGCCAGCCAGGGCAACTGAAGTTATGATACTAAGAGAACAAGTGAGGGGAGCTAAGTTTGGCGGGGAATGTAGGGTGGTACATGCCAGCTGCATCCTTGGGACAGCAAGACATCTAAGTGAAGTGAAACCCTCCACTGTAGTAGGTAGCTTCAGACTGATTCCTGTAAATGGAAGGAATGCAACTGAAACGTTTGCATATCCTTAGGGAATACAGAGCAGATCACACTGGGCCAGATCTCTACTTTTCCGATCCTCCATTGTTTTCAACAGAAGAAATCTGCTTAAAAGGAGAAAGAGAGAAGCAGGCTGTGGCTTTTGATATTGATTTGAGATTAGAGACTGTCTCATTGCCATGGCGACGAAGATGAGGAACGTGATGCTTTTGCCATCAAGCATATCTTAGGGTTGTGTTCCTTTGTGTTGCCTGGTAACAAATGTTCTGAGCAGCTCTATTTGCCTAATAGTCTGAACCGGGTAAGGAATGGACCTGAGACTGTACCTGACAAGCTGTGGAAATAGATTTGGGAAGCCTCTCCTATACCATATTGCCTATAACACAGGCCCTGACTCAACACCATGATTCCACTGTCCCAAGTCTCCCTGGATTAGGGGAGAGAGAGAGACCCTTCATGATAGTCAATTTCAGGTCCTCATTACTCTGGATACATTCCTAACTCCCCTGTCATGGTGGCCTGAGTGGCATCTTCTCTTATACTTGTTGCCTAGCAGATGACGCAGACAAAAGTGCTCAGAGCTAACATAGAGGGCTTGTTACTGGGACGTGATGTAGAGATCAGAGAGTTTACACGTTACCTGATTCCACTTATCCGAAATATCCAGAATAGACAAGTCCATAGAGACAGAAAGCAGATTAGTGGTTTCCAGGAGCAGGGGTAGGAGGAAATAGAGAGTGACTACTGATGGGTACAGGCTTTCCTTTTGGAGTAATGAAAATGTTCCAGAATTAGATAGTGGTAATGGTTGAACAACTCTGTGAATATCTTAAAAACCACTGAACTGTATACTTTAAAGGAATAAGCATTATATGGGAGTGATAGCTCAATAAAGCTGTTATTTTTTAAATGATCAGGTAGATTTCTGCATTCATGTCTCACAAGGAGCCCATAAAAATGTATACACTGAGGGGTGGTTGTATTTTCACTGTCAAATCATTCTTAAGAGTTGGTATTACTACATTAATCCTTAACCACTGCTTTTATGTTTTCTAAGTTCCCTTTTGCTAAAACTAACAAATCTTAGAGATGGGGTAAAGATGGGTAGCTGGAGGGCTGCTTACTCTGATGATGAGGGTTTATAAAAGGTTTAAATGAGTCCTGGCTGGTGTGGCTAGGTGGATTGAGTGCCAGCTTGCGAACCAAAGGATCTTTGGTTCTATCCCCAGTCTAGGACACATGGCTGTGTTGGGGCCAGGTTCCCTGTAGGGGGCGCATGAGAGGCAACCACACATTGCTGTTTCTCTTCCTCTTTCTCCCTCCTTTCTCTTCTCTAAAAATAAATAAATGAAATATTTTTTAAAAGGTTTAAATGAAACACATCAAAGGAAAACCAAAAGCCCAACAAATCTCATGAAAGCGATTAGTGCATATACTTAAGATAACCTCTGGTTTCATTAGCCTTGACAGTACTGCAGAGACATACTGACACAAGGATAAACTGTGCTCGTCCCATTTCCCTGAGATTCTAGGCATGAACATATTTTTCCTCAACATCTGGACAATACTCAAGTCACCTCCCTATTTTGAATGTGTTTTCAAGGTTGCTTATTTAATGCATGGTTCAGCACACATCCTCATCCATACACGGCATTGGAAATTTTCCCTCAGAGCTATATGAAATTCGGTTCAGCAAATGTTTATTTTGACACTGCTCCCAACACTGGGGTCCGCTCCAAGAACCTAGAGAACCAGTGCAAAGCTGTATTTGCAAAGGCTGCAGGCCCCAGGCATGGCTGTGCCACTCACTCAGTGAGTGACCTTGGCTAAATCATGCCCTCTGCCCCACCCCTTTTAGCTACATGTCCTTTGTAAAATGATGGAGAGCAGTGTGACTAATTGCTATCTAAGGATCTTTCCAACTTGGCCATCATATTTTTATGGTTTCTAGAACCAGAACTAATGACACGTATCAACTGAGAAGAGTAGCCAGGATGAGGTTAATGCTGAGACCAGGGTTGAGAATCAGTGGGATACTTCTAGAGGCCAAAAAAAGAGGGGCAGGAAGCAAGATGGTGTGGCAGGTTCAGTTTGGAGTTTGTACAGGCTGATTTCCATGGAGAAAGAAGCTGGTGATTTGGAGGATATTTATGCTTGCCCTAGATTAAG
>PVJD01005707.1:0-110924 GCA_004026545.1 Mormoops blainvillei | reverse complement strand
TTAAATTATTATTATAGGGTACTGCTTCATTTTTTAATTAAAGAAAGATACATTGGGAATTTTTTTAAGTGTATCATGTGGGGTTTGAACTGCATCTTTAAAGTTTTAAGTGAACTTTCTATACACAAATATTCCCTAAACATGATGCTAGGAGATACACTAGGTTATTTTATATATATATACATATTATTTATATATATATATAATTTGTTTAATTCTCAGTATATTTACTTGACTCTTAAGTTTTCATTTAAGCTTTCAAAAGATGTAGCTATTTTAAAATCTCCCTCTATTTTCTTTTTTATTTTTCCATATTCTTACCAATTAAGCACTCAAGAACAAGCAGTTCATTTATAATTTATATTCTTTCCTGTTCCTTCCATCTTACTCACTTTCTTCTAAAATCAGTGAAGGGAGAAATGGACTTCGTTATTAGTTTTTCTGTTTCATAAAGGTGAGAATTATACTTAGAAAGACTTTCCCCCAGTTTCTCTGGAAACTGACATAACTGTATTTATTGTGAACTTGCAAGTATGACACTGATTTACAACTTTGTTTGCACTCATTGTTGCCTTTGAAATGACTCAACTTTTCACACCACTGTACCAGATGACGAACTCACCAAGGTGGCACTAAAATTATAACAACCAATGTGTTAGTTTAAGTCCTTAAAATTTTATTCTATTTTTAAGATGGCTAAAAATATGTTTTTATATATACTTTCATATTATATTTTAATTCAAATATTCAAATTAAGATTGTTATCTGGTCATGTTATTTTTTTAAAAAAGATTTTATTTATTGTTAGAGAGAGGGGAAGGGGGGAAGGAAGGAAGAAAGAGAGAGGGAAAATCAATGTGTGGTTGCCTCTTAAGCACCCCCTACAGGGGACCTGGCCTGCAACTCAGGCATGTGCCCTGACTGGAGAATCGAACTGGCAACCCTTTGGCTCTCAGGTCAGCGCTCAATCCACTGAGCTACACCAGCCAGGGCTTGTCATGTTACTTGTTAATATGCTTTCATTTTAATGAACACAGTTTTTAAAAAGTGAAGAGTAAAGTTTTAAAGGAAATAAATATTGAGTTTAATGGAGTTCAAGCTTTAGTATGATAACAGAGCATCATCAAGTGTTTTGAAATGACTTCCCTAGCACCATAGCAGCTGATTGAAAAACTGAAGGGAATAAGACTATGCAGAACTTGATAAGACAGTCTATTCAGTGAAGGACCCACTGCTAGTCAAGGTATCTGATGACTCATTATATTGACACATTAGAGAAAATTGTTTTGCTTTTTATATTAGGCATTTAAAATAAAAATGGACATCAAACATGCTGTCTGACAATTCCTAATATCTCTATTTTGCTATAAAATACCTGAGTCATTTTTAGGGGAAGAGTGATGTCAATATGAGCACTTCTTTTTTGAACCAGAAAAGGATATTGACTTCTTTTTTTTTTTTGTATTAATTAAAGTTCTTTACTCTCAGTTGAAGCCAGTAAATGATGCCTGTCATCTGTACGTGAGGGCAAAAGATAGATCCAATTTTATTCTTAGGTCATTAAAACTCATAATTGTTAGATTTCCTCTATGAAATTGAATCTAAAAGTTAGTAATGAAAGAAAGGTAGAAAGAACAGCATCTGAAAACCACCATGTTCAATAAGATCAAGGCTAAGTGATGTTGGAAGAAGTTCTGATATCTCTAAAATAATTCTATTTCTCTGATAATAATCTTCTAAACTTATGGCTGGGGAAAATTTAGGCCCCTAGGAAGTTTCAACAGAAAGAGTATGTGTTGACCTTCACATTCCACTCTTTATAACTAATGCTATGTAGAAGTAACTTTTAAAACACACATGATTCCAAAACATCCACAGTCTTATAATTAGGTTTTGCATTGAAATCGTCAATCAACCTATATGTCCATAAATAGCCGTTGCGATTTAAACCTCTAGGAAAGATATCATCTAGATTTAAAATTCATTTTGGATTTAAAAAGCAGCACTAGTACAAAAGGAAGGTTTTGAGGATGACAGTTAAATTATATGCATAAATAAAGAAAATCTTGACAAATACTCAAATCTGGCTGAATTTTAAGTGGAGATTTATATCAATTACAAGGTAAAGGAATCTTCTGCTTCTTAAAAGTGCATCCTATCCTATTTTAGTTAATCTTACCAGTAAAGCCGATGGGCGATCTGGATGCTTTGCAGTGAGCGGTGTAATAGGAGTTGCACTAGAGGACTTTCAAGGTTCCATTCAAACTTGATAGCCTGAAGTAACAGATATAATTACTTTACTCTTTTTTTCTCAGTAATAAAATTATAGCAGAATACAAAAGAACTTAAGAGGCTTGAGAAAAGACCAGGGAAAATGTCATAAGCATTTTAACAAAATGTTAATACCATAATATATTTAACATTCCTTTGCTGGTGTATAGCTAATAACGGAGCACACACAGATCCCACGGTGTAGGTTTGTGCAGTCTGGTTTCTTTTCCTTACGCATGCCTCGGTATCACAGGGTAATAAAAAAGAGCAGATGGTTGGCAGAATCCAACCATGCCTAGGAAGATAGTCCTGGCACAAAAATATACTATAATGAACAGTGTTCTGGATATAAAAATGGCATTATTAAGCAATAGATATTTCTATCCCTTTGGAGATGCAATTAATGTACACCCAAAGTCTTAACTAAAATCACCAACTGATGTATCAGTATTAACCTGTAGATCTTCAAGCTTTATTTATAGATCGGAAAGCTGATTGCTGCTACCATAACCCACACATTCCCAAATTCTTCCCCTCATCTCCACTGTGAACAACTCTCTGAAGATTTTCTAGGACACCCAACTTGGTGGAAAACGCAGGCGGCGATGGCAGCCCCTGACACCCTTAAAGATGTCATTCAGGCCGCCACGCGCGCCGGGGCTTCAGCATCAGCAGTCAGCGCCCGGGCCCCGTCATCGTCATCCCGGGAATCTGGGTGCGTTGCAACACTGAAAGCCACGTTTTCTTAATAAAAATGCTCATTGCTGCTTGAGAGGCAAAGCGTCTGTCTTTAGGTGTTCAATAAGCCATTTAAGTCTCTCTCTCTCTCTCTCTCTCTCTCTCTCTCTCTCCCCCCTCCCCCCCTCTCTCCCCTCCCTCTCTCATACACATACGCACACACAGTACCGACAACAGACAAAGTGGCAGTATCATTCCTTCCCGCATACACCTGAAGAAACACTGCAGTATGCTAACCCTCCTCAAGGATGAGAAAGTTTACGAATTCCTAAGGTGTGAGGGTGCTAAAGATGATTTCAGCACATTTGCATAAACTCTCGCAGCTGTCTGAATGTATAACAACCGTAATGTATGTTGTCTGAAACTGAAGGTATGACCTTCTCTCACTTACTTGCTAATACTGGGCAGACAGGGTTGTGTTAATGCCCTGATGGCATATCCTATCAGAATATGAGCAGAAGAGATGTCTCTGAATTTATTTCCATGCTTCTGTTTTTAGCTTTCTTTTTAGGTTTCCTATTATTTCTTCTTGAACCCAATAATTACTTGTTAATCTTGAATTGCTTTCCTTGCTTCCAAAATCCCTGCATGACTCTGTCTACTGGTACAATTTCCCTGTAAATCCTGCCTCATCATTCAAGATACAGCAATTTTTCTGGTGAAGATCACATACTTATGAGCCTACCTGCATAGTTATGATCCGGGCTTTGTAGTAACCTTTGGGTCTGAGTTTCGACTCCAAGCTATGAACCATACCTTCTGTTTTCATCATGATCATAGTTTTTTTTTTTAATTGGTTTAATATATATAACCTGCATACTTCTAACAAGGTAACACATAAAATAATGTGCTTTCATAAAATTATCAAAAAGGTAGGATTTTCTTTTTTCTTTTTTGTCATGGAAAATTTTAAAATCAGGTCAGAGCATGGAAGTTTAAGAACAACTCCACAACAAATGTTTTTAAAGTTCTTCCCAGTTTTTATTTATTTTATAGTCACATTATACACTTCTTTTCCATGTTAAAGCATTTTATAATATTCATTTTTAAATAATTAGGGAATAGTTGTAACTTAGCTATGCTGTGTTCTGTATGCATCCTGTCTTAAGAATTCAGATTTGCAGGTTTATGGCTCAGTGATATTTCTGGGGCCAACTGTGTTCATTCAGATTGGAACTTTCAAATGGGTTTAATCTAAAACTTTGTAAAGACTTACTTTTTTAGGTTGGGTTAGATATAGCATGTTGCCCACACTGAGTTATAAGATGAATGGTATTTCTATAAGTTGAATTATTCTTTATTTTCACTACAGTATCCTGGCCAATCTAGGGAAGTAACAACTCTAAGTATTGATATAAGTAACTATACGGTACAGCTATTTCAAAACCAGTTCTCTCTGTGGTCTGCAGAAGACTGCATATTCTGTTTGCAAAGTATGGTTTTTCAGTCTAATAATAAAGGCTTTCCTCATCAGGTTCAGAATTTCCCATCTCAAATATTCAAAAACTGAGGCACCAGACATTTATTTATTTATTTTTAAATCATTTTTTAATTGTTACTTTATTACAATTGTCCCAATTTTTCCTTCTTGGTCCTCCTCTGCCCATCCCAGCCCCCACCCCCCTGCCACTCCCACAGTCAATTCTCACACTGCTATCCATGTCTGTGGGTCATAATCCCTTCCCTTTCTTTCCACTATTATTCCCCTCCCCCTCCCCTCTGGTCATTTTCAGTCTGTTCCATGTTGTACCTGGTATTTAAATAGCTTGTAACTACAACCTGACCTTTAAGATAAGAAAACACCTGAGTTGAAAGAAAAAACTTAAAATAAAAAAAACAGAAAGACCACTATTTTAGACATATTCAGCACTAAGTAGAAAAATATATCATTTGTAGTTTGGATATTCAGTCATTTACATAGTCATTTATAATTTATATTTCAAAAAATTCAGACTAAATTAATCTTAGCTTGTATTTCAGGTAAACATTTCCAATAATTACTTCAATATTCTGATATTTGATTCTATCACTAAAATATACTCTACCAACAGAATTTAAGAACTATCTTATACTACTACTTTTATAAAATTTATAATCAATTTAGAATACTCTAAGGGAAAGGCAAGAAACATAAATTATGAAGATAATAATCCTGGATAGCAAAAGGCTGATTTTTATACAACCCTCATTAGGTTAATTTTTAATTGTTTTACATAGTCAGGTACAAACATTTCATCACAAGCATTTATATTTTTGTCCCATTTCTAATTAATAAGTGAAGTTGCTTTTTAAAAAATTTCCCTTTCGGCTCTTCTTTAGCTTTTTTGTAACAGTACCAATTTTGGCTAGATAATATCTTCATTATCCAGGTTGACATGTGAGCTATAATTCAACCTCTTGGCCAGCCAAATTACAATGTTACTTTAAGTAGTCTATCATTGATTCAATGAAAACTTTTAAAGAGAATTATTAGTTAAAATCCTGGAATTCCCTGGCAACTCTGCTGTTCTTACCTGAACAAGCTGCGGGAGATATTCCAGCAATTCATCATTCAAGAGGTTGTTTAATTGCTGTACTGCCACTTTACGAATTTCTTGATCTGGAAAACTAATACAAAGTAAATATATCCATTAAGTGGTTAATGGTATGGAATAATACATGAGAAGTGTTAGGAAAACAGAGAATGAATTCCATCCTCAGTGCATCAAATAAAATAATAATCCCACAATCAGTTAAGATGCTCATTAGTACCAAATAATTATTATTTTTCTGTATTCTATAATCTTATATGAATTGCAGTAGATTTTGAAAACTTGGGTTTAAGCCAGATCCTGCCACCTTTCTTGGCTATAAAATGTGGATGATAAGATATCTAAAATCTTTTCTAAAATAGTATGAAAATCTTTGCTTATAATTTAGCCATGCATTTATTAAAGAAATTATTGCCAGCTGGGGACCTGATGGTTTATATGATTAAAAATGCAATATATTTGAATGAGTTTGGCCAGATCATAAGGAAAATTAAAACTCTGAAGTATTTTATAATTAAAAAATAATTGAATAAGGCTAAATCCTGCTAGACTATGAATTCTTGAGGGAAACTGTGCCTTATTCATTTTGGGACTGTACATGCCTGTTGTAAGAGTTAGCACTTGTTAGATACTTAATAAATGGGTGTTACTGAACTAAATTTATGGAGGTATTTAGCATTTAAAACCCAATTCCAAAGATAATTTATCCTCAGGTGGGCTCCTCAGGCTGCCATTATATTGTTCTATCAGAAGAATTAGGTTCAATTATCTCGGAGCTCCTGGAAGTGCCTAGAGATGACTTTGGGCACCATACTGCTTTGTCATGATGGTGACATACTGCTTTGACATGATGACATAGAACTAGGGCTTTGGTTAAAACAATTCATGCACTTTTAAATAAATGAGTTTTCAGAAAAATATGCATAATTTAAAACCGGAAGAACTATTTATAGCGACTCATTAAAAAACAAAGAAATGAATAAACAAATAAGCAAAACCCCCAAATCATTTTGTATGAAAACTAACTGAATGATTATTTTCAACCAGTCAGGTGAGAGCCCTGAAGACTGGCTCCCAATATTGTGGAGGTCAGAAAGCTTTAAAGTCTTTACTATCCAGCCTCGTTTCAGCATATCAGGTTACTGAAGGGTGAAATGAATACTTTGCAGCTACGGTGTAAAGGAAAACATGGCATTGCTCAGTATCTCTCAACTCTCCTTGACAGCAGTTTGAAACGTAATTTTAATCAGGTTACATATTTTTTCCTCATTTAGACTGAACATTTTAATTGCAACAAGAATTTAACTTCCAAGGTTAGTCACTCAAAACCTTTTTTTCTGACCTGCAAACACAGTTGCAATAATTTTCTCTCTTTGAACAGTCTAGCAACGGACCTATTGATAACTGTAGTCCAGACACATCTCATGAAGTACTTATGAAGGTCAGAAGATCTCAGCATAGCATCGAAAAACAGATGGAAAGCAGAAAGGGTGTAATAAAAATGCAAAGCTAGAAGAAGGTCAGCTTGTTTTTAAGACACTAAGACTTTATTTTCTCCTAACTAAATGTGATCAACTCTAATTTATTTCTCTCAATTACTAAACCATTTGTCTGAAGCTTGCAGACATCAAGGTCAGTTGAGGACAGCCTGAAGTCTCTCTTAGAGGGAATAGTCACTTGGTACATTCTGTTGCCTAAGTGATGGCTGAAGTCAAATACTAGTAACCCATGCTTTCTCGAGTGTCTATTTTATCTCATTGATATGAATGGCAGCAAAGCAAGAAAAATAAAAAGGAAACCATGACAAAACTCTTTAGTAAACACTCTGAATCTAATTATGTATTTATTTCCTAATACTAAAATGTAAATTCCATGAAAGCAATTTTTTTTCGCCTGTTTTGTTCATTGATATGTCCATATGTTCTCAATGCCTCCAGTTTGGTGTGCATGCTCTATACATTTGTTTGAAGAGTATACAAACCGAATTAATCATTTTTCCACCTAAAACACCTTTACTTGGTAGGCTTTTCACTTGTAGTCGGTGTTATTATGCATCTCCATTCACGTAGGTCTAACAGTTTAAGAGATATTTTCCCCTTTTTACTCTTGTCATTAAATTTTCCCCTCTTTCCCATCTGATGAAATTCTATTCATCACTGAAGTCAAAGCTCAAGCACCAACTTGCCTGGGAAGGTATTCTAGCCACTTTGTAGCACTGCAGAGTTTATCAGACCCTTTTCTATAGGATTCTGTATTATGTACATGGCTGAAGAAGGGTCATTCATTTAGGAATTCTTAGTGCATGCATGGCTGAATAAAAGTTTGTGGAATTCCTAAAAGCCTTTTGCCTTTATATCTAATTAGTTGCCAAGTTCTGTTGACTTTTCTATTCTAATGACTCCTAGCATCACACCTGCTTTTAGTTTCTTCTGCAGCTATATACTCTCGGCCATCATTATGTCATGCTGGTACCAATGTTTTTCATAGATATACCTTATAAAATTTCCTAAATTGTTTATAAGTTCATTTCTCTTAAGACATTAAATGGTTTTCTTTCCAATGGACCTCCTTTAGGCCCACTTAGATATTCAAGGTTGGCTGCATATATCAGGTTTTTCTACTACTATAAAGCTGCATAAATTGCTCCGGCTCACTGACAGGCTGTCTTTGCTCTGACAATGCCACGTGCATTCACATTTTTGTGGGCACTGTAACCATCACTTGGAATGCCCTCCTTTCTCTTCTTTGAGTTCTAGTCCTGCAAAATGGGACCAAATACTCTTAAGTTAATGATCCTAATTTTTATTAATCACTGCTCTGATCTCCAAGGGCATTGACTAAGTGACTCCATGGTCAACTAGGATGTGCTAGTGGGTACCAGGATTTATCTTTTTATAGAACTATCATCTTTCTTTGGCTAGTGGATAAATTAACTGAGGGTAGATTATTCCATCTTTTTCATTTTTATTCCTTGGATTTAGTGCCATGCTTCATACATGTTGGGTGATGGATAAAAATACATTGATCATTATAATAATAAAGGCTATCATACTACAGAGCCCCTTCTATTTTTTGCTGTGCTTTGAGATAATTTACATAGGTAGCAATAAGTTTAATTCCACAAACACCATTCATGTAAGTTTCAGATCCCTTTACCCTCAGTCAAATGGTAAGAGAAAAACAAATCTAAAGGCAAAGAAAAAAAATGTATTTTTTTCAGATTCCTTCAAGGACAAGAAAACAAAAAACTCATAATATCTGCATAGTATAATCCAAAAGAAAAATTATATCTTTGTAGTGTACTAGTATATTTGGAATTGTTTTTGCACCTTAATGGAAAGAGGCTTCTTCTTTTTTAAATTTAATCTTTTTTGTATTTTTTTCCAATTACTATTTAGTCCCCTTATACCCGACTCCAAGAGATGCCTCTTTTTAGTCACCACTGTTGCTTGAGGCTCAGAAAGAAACTGGGAGAGAAATTGCTAAGAAACTAACCACATGACATCCTGAGATGTGACTAAGGCCTGACGGTATTAAAGCATATCCAAATATAGCTTGCATTTGCCTATTTTAGGAAGAGTTGGCCATGTTCAAAGAGATGCTGGCAGCGTTGGTGAAGTTCCTGGGAAATGGGCTCTTTCATACATTGTCGGCAATATACAGCAACATGAGTTTTTAAAAAATATTTAAAATGTACTTATTCTTTTTCTAGCAATTTTACTTTTGGAAATTTATATTAAGGAAATAATCAGAGGCATGTGAGGATATATGTATGTACGCAAAACTGGCAATGACAGAAATGTCAAAAAATAAAAAGTTAAATATGTAATGACCCTGTGACAGAATATATGCAGTCATTAAAATATTAAATAAATATTTAATGATATAAAACATTATTAAAAATTTATGCTGTATAATACCATTAAAATTTGTGTATGTTTCTCATATGCTTTAAAATAAGATGTGAAAGATCAAAATATTAACACCAAATATCTGAATGGAAGTTTCATGAATGGCTATAGCTTTCTTTTGTGAGCTTAGTTTTAAAAGTTTTTCAAACTTTTCATATTCAAGTTTATTAATTACTAAAAATATTTTTAAAAGGCCATGCTACTGATTATGAAAATATCTTAATAATAGTAGATTCATTATCACTAGGAAAAAAGTTCCAGACTGAATGTCCTTTTAAGAGTGTACATGATTGTGTGAAAGAACGAGAATCGGGTTTTCAGAGGAGAATAGGGGGACTGGATGAAAGGTGATAAAGGGATTAGCCAAAGAACATCTGTGCATGACCCCTGGACAGGGACATACGGGGATTGCCTTAGGGAGGGGAGAGGGTGGGTCTGGGTGGAGGTAGGGAAATGATGAAAAAGCAGGAATGCTGTAAATGCATAAACAATAAAAAAATTAAAAAGAATCATTTTCAAGATGACTTAGAATATTCTTTTAACGTAATAGGCCTAATAAGGACCTTTGCCTGTGCAGAATTTGTGCTTAAAACCATTTCGGGGCTCTTCACTTAGCCATAGATCAATAGACAAATATATTCCACAAATCCTGGCATTCTGTTTCTGTCCTGTTTTCTGAAGCTATTTAAACATTCTTTGGGGATATAGCTGTTGGCATTTTATGCTCAGTACCTTGTTCCTCAATGAGGTGAGGGCCACCCATATTAGTTCTCTGACTGGAGTGTGATATTTACAAACTGAAATGTCATATGTAACAGAAGCACTGAAACCTATTTTGAATTTTCCACAAGCCAGGTAAGTGTACTTGCCAATGATCCGACTTGCTTGAAAAATACAAATGATTTCTGCCAATCAACGGGGAGCCATTCCCTAGTGATTCAGATCACCTTGTTACCATAATTACTCTAGGTATGGATATTACACCTTGAGTCTGGGGAAGAAACAAAACTGCTGTTAAAAGATTCACCAAGCTGCTGCCTACTAGGTCTTCGTTTATTTACAATGACTAGAAATCTCCTTATAGTTAATCAGAAAATAGATTATTTACAATGTAATAAATGGAGATCTATCTGGATGGCATGTTAAAAAGATACTAGGTCAGTAAAATGTTATTACTTAGTGGGGAGGAGCTTACATCAGGTGAAAGAAACTTTATAATGAAAACAAAGCTTAAAGGGCTTAATAAGAGTCCAAGTGAAATAACAGATCCCTTCAATTAATCATTTTTAAAAGTTCATTTAAACAACTTTATGTTTCCTAATTTAATTTCCCAAACATGCCTGAATTACTGTCAAAGGCAAAACATCAGACTGGTTTATTATTCAGTTTTTTATAAGTATTGTGAGCAGCGGTTCTACATATTCAGAGTTTAGTTGTCTGTGAATTGAGCTAACAATCAAGTTTTAGGGGGCCTGTAAAAGGACATTATACCACAGCTCAGATAAATACAGCTCTCCACAGGGACTGTTAAATATAGCTACACAATGAATTGCACATAGTCTATTGTCTACTTAGGATATTCAAACACAAAGAAAAAGTACTCCTCGAAGATTAGGATTGTTAAAGTTAATAAAAGGGGTATAAGGCACATGACTAAAAACCTCAAAAGGTAAAAAAAATTAAGTAAAATTGAAGCAACTTTGAGATAAAAATTTTTCACAGGGATGTCAGTGAAATATCAGTTCTATATTTTGCCAGCAATGTTGAGTAAACACAAAGTTTAGGGCCAAGAGGAGGATTAAGTTGAAATGGTAATCCTTACGTGAGCAGAAAAAGAAGAATATTAAATTTTTAGGTAACTCATTGGCTCAAGTTGCTGGTGAAAACTGACCAGAGATTAAGGTTTGCTTTATAAGACAGGTTCTCTTATTCTTGGTCTCAGAAACTTTTTACACTCTTAAAATTTATGGAAGATTCCAAAGAGTTTTTGTTTATGTGGGTTATATTTGTTAATAATTACCATATTATAATATTTATCAATTCATGTAAAGTCATAAATAAACCTGTTACACGTTAACATAAACAACGTTTCTAAGTACAATAGCTGTGTTTCCAGCAATAAAGAAAATACTAAGTGAGAAAAGCAATATTATTTTACAGTTTTACAAATCTCTTCAATGTCTGGCTTAGAAGACAGCCAGATTTTCCTCTGTTTCTGCATTAAATCTGCTGCAATACAACCTCTGGAAAACTCCACTCTATGCTCATGAGTGAATGAGTATGACAAAGGGAAATGACATCTTAAAATTATTATGGAAATAATTTTGATCTTGTGATGCCACTGTCAGCATACTGGGGACTACAGACCTCACTTTGAGACCCTCAGTATACAGTGTAGTTTTGGTGTGTGTCATTGTCATGAGCTGTCAGTCAAGGAATCAGCACCTGTGACCTGCTGCTAAGGTAGTAGCACATCAACCTAAGTCTTTCCCAAGTGACAAACTGGCTTTGAAGTCACCTGACAAGGACTGAGATTTGGGAATTGTCATTCCTCTTCTCTTCCCTTAAATATTTACAATTCCTCTCATCTCATAGGGCTATAAGAAAATCACAAAACTCAGATAGGCTTCAGCAGGGCCAGTGGAGTCGTGAAGTGAAATTTCAACAGAAAAATACATCTTTCACCTTCTTCCGTTTGACTTGTTATTTTGTAATTTTGAATCCTTTCTTATTTTCTCTGGTTTCCATGTTTTTCTAGTTTGAAAAATGATATAGGGTCAATATTTTACTCAAACAACTTTCGAAGTGATGGGTGAAAGCCAAATGTGATGTAACAAGTGTTGACCTTTAAAAAGAGCAACTTTGAGTAAACTGAAAAGCAAAGCAATCCGAGATTAAGTATAGTGGCACAGAAATGTCAGACTTCAGAATATAAAGTAAGAATTCACACAGAATGCCATGGAGCTCTTCCCAGTTAAAAACCCCAGTGTCAGGTAAGAATTGTAAAACTAACAGAAGTGCAGAACTGTTTGTCTCACAAGCTTCGCATCTGAGATACATACTACATTGGTTCAGAAGAAAAATATCAATTTGAATATCTTTGCTATTTTTCTAGGACTAAAAATGACTTGATATGACAGAAGAAAATTTTTTCTAGAAAATTTAATGAATAAGGATTCTTTAGGATGATTGTAAACCTCTATCTACTGAATAATTCATGCTTTTTCAAGGATTTTCACATGATTACAGAACATTAGAACTCAAGGAAGTTTTAAGTCCTGGTTCAGTCTTTTGATTATGTAGAGAAGAAGCTGAAGCATAAAGAGTTGAAGCTGTTTGTCAAAGGCCAGTTGTCGGTGGCACTGAAACTAACATCCAAATATCCAGTAGGTCAATAGACTTTCTATGGCACCCTTAGCAATTCCTTTTTATCTTTTGACTCAATATTTTCATATATGCTTATATAAAATCCATAAGTCTAGCTGGGGTGTGTTATTTATTTTACTGCCCACCAAATGGTTCTATAGGGACACATAGTAGTGATAAATATAATTTGTTAAATTGGACTGGGGCATTGACTCAGTCATGAACCAAAAGGAAGAAGAATGAATCCTAGACCCAAGGAAACACAGAAAATGCACAGAGATATTTTCTATGACCTCACATATAGAAATTGGGAATTGGCAATATAGTCATGATATAAATTAACTGTAATATTGATTTTGTTCCTCTTATACGATTATACTTTGATTTTACTTACAGACAAGTTTAAGAAGGCAATACATAAAACAAGTGGTACACTGAAAGCACTATGTGGAGATTTTGTTTTTGAATATATTAAACATTGCATGAAAAAGCAGCATAACATACTGAAGAAGAATAAGGGATTTAATCTAAATTTGAAGATTCTTCTCATCTTATGCTCTCTCTTTCTAAGCAAATTTATCTACACCTTTGACTTAATTCTCATCCTTCTGTGGACGATTTCCAACTTGAGGTTTCTAGCTTAGATTTCTCCCTTGAACAACCACCAGACCTGTAAATTTGGTCATCTTCAGCATGCCTAAAAGCCAACATACCTCGACCTGATCCACAGTGTTCTTCTATAATCTCTCAGTCAACCCAGTGTGTTTCAGCTTAGTGAATGTTTCTTTTTTCAAAAAAATATTTTATTTATTTATTTTTAGACAGAGAGGAAGGAAGGGAGAAAGAGAGGGAGAGAAACATCAATGTGTGGCTGCCTCTCTCTTGCCCCTTACTGGGGATGTGGCCTGCAACCCAGGCATGTGCCCTGACTGGGAATTGAAACTGCGACCCTTTGGTTTGCAGGCTGGCGCTCAATTCACTGAGCCATACCAGCCGGGAGAATGTTTCTATTATGTACTTACTTACATACAACAGAAACCTAGAAGTAATCTTTGCAGGCCATCTCTTTCACTGTCCCTCCCAATTCAAATCTGTCAATTTTTTTACTCCTAACTGCTTTTACTCTATTTAACTTCATTATGCCATTACTGCCACCTTCTCTGGCTAACTGCCATTGTCGACACCTGGATGACTTCCATAGCTTCCTAGCAGGTCGTCTCTCTAACTTTTGCTTCCCTCACCAAGTCCATGCTTTACTCAGAAACCAAAGTGATTCTTAAAATATGTAAATGTGTCCTGTCATTTAGAATCATCTCTGCCTTTTCACTGCTACTGAAATAAAGACCAAGTTGCTTAGTATGGTCCTGCTTAGAAGCCTTTAACATGGTCTTCTGGTTCTGTCTTAACACATCAGTCATCTTACATCACACACTCTTTTCCTGGGCTTCAGGTACACTGGTTCCCTTCTAGTTTCTTAAGTGCAGGGTCTGTCCCAGGACCTTTGCATCGATTCTCTCTTACCAGAAAACTCTTCTCTTATTCTTCCTTTTCACAAATTCGTTTCCTCTCATCTTTGGATCTGAGCTCATACAAAAATTTCTCAGAGAAGACTTTTACCTTCTTTCCTTTCTTTCTTTGAAGAAAAGGTTTGGTTCCTTTGTTATATACATTGTTAAAGAACCATGTACCTTTCATTCAGAGCTGTTTTTTACACTTGTCTTTTACACCTGTTGTTTTACACTTACAGTTTGGTAATGACCGATTTCTCCCCACCTCTAGCAGACTGTAACTCCACAAAAGAAGAATTATGTTTCTCTTGGTTTAACATGCTAGCTTCAGGGCTTAATGAAGTGTCTAACATGAGTAGGCTATCAATAAATATCTGTTGAGTGGATGAATGGGCAAATTGGGCTTCAATTTCTTCATCCGTAAAATAGGGATCAGTAAAATGAGGGAGATGGTAGATGTTGGTAATAATATTAAAGAGGTTGCTTGTAGATTAAATCATATATTGTAAAAGTAATTTGTAAGCTATACATCATTTCTGAATTATGATTTATTATTAAAATGCTTCCTCTTTTATTAATTTTGACAAGTGAATTTAAGTTATTTAAGCTTAACAGAAATAAAATCATTCCAATAAATTTATTGTATTTACAACCTGGCATTGAAAAAATCTGAAAAGTTTAAACTCTTAAAAATTTAGGTATGACGAAAATAATGGTATGATAAGGGTGACTGGTAACATTTATTGAATGCTATCATGAGTATTTATCTTATAAGGTATACAATGCTATTTACCTCGTTTTATAAGGAAACTAGCCCAAAGTCATTCAAGTAATAAGTGGCAGAGCCAGATATGGTTGATTTGAAAACTTATGCTGTCAGCTATAAAATTTGGAAGCAATTCCATAAACTCTCCAAGAGTGCACAAAGGAAAGATGCATGTCTTTGAGTATATGTAGTTCCACATTCCTTGTTTTTAATATATCACCTTGACACTTCCTCCACGGCGAACATGGAAACTTCCACATTTTTCTCTTCCATAGCCATACTTATCTATAATTGTATTCATATTTTTTCTTCCCTTCCACCTGAGAGGAAGAAGTTTCTCTCTTTCCTTGGATAAAATTCCCATTTGCACTTTTATTCCATGTTCTTGGCTGTTGGTATCTCATTTTGCTTTTTTACTTATTTCTCTGGTTTTTTGATCTTCCCTTTATACATGCTTCTTCTCAGTTTGTAAACATGCTTCAAGCTCTTTTATTTAAACAGGCACACAAACCAAACTTCGAAATCTTTTTCTGACCTCCTCCAACCTTAGCAATCTTGCCTTTACCATACATGCAATTCTAATATGATATTAAATTACTCGCTATTCTCTGAACCTCCTTAACTGCACTCATGCTGGTTTTTTCTTTCCTGGAATGTCATTTTCTCTCTTCTCTACTCAGAAAATTCCTCTGATCATTTTAAGTCAGAATTCAATTCTTTTGTAAAACTTCCCTCACTTTCTCTGAAACAATTTGCTTTTCCTTTGGGCACATAGAGCTCTTACTACTTTGATTATTGTATAGAATATACAGTATAATGATCTGTAGCTTAAGCCTTCCCTCTAAATTTTATGTTTTTTAGGGACAATTCCTATGACTTATCTTTCTGCCTCTTTGAGTCATTGCATACCAGTTTCCATGTACAGATATTTTTGCTCAGTAAATTAATGGAAGAGATGCATGATCATTGATCACTTAATTATGTAGCCAAGTATGGAAGTTATAGCCGTTTTCCTTTTCCATATTCTTTTCTGCCTATTTATGATGCTAGTAAAGAAAACCTTGTATAAATTATTCTTCACAATAAAGAGCACAGTGATTTGGGCAAACGTTTTTGTGAAACATTTTTCCAAGGAAACTGATTTTGGAAGCGAGACACTGCCTGTTAAGTATTGCTCTTCTTCCTGCAAAACAATACTTTTGCTTCATGTGGGATGGCAAGTTCTGGTACCTTGTCAAATTTTTATTTAAGCTTCTGATGTAATCCTCTGATGCCAATTCAGAATTGCTATTTTTAAATGAATACTTTCCTTGAACTGCCTTTTAATTCCTTGGGTAATTTCTACTTGTTATTAGAATAGTTGAGCCTGTGCACCAGGGTTCAAGAAAATAGCAACCATCTGCCAAGAACCACAGACCTTAGCCCTTGGTCTCTGATATTCTGACAGCACTGCCATCTCCAGTGGAAGTATCAGTACTGAGTGAACATATTGCTGGCAGTCAGTAGTGGAAATATTAACACCCTACAGCCCACACGAGGTAAATTAAATCTCAACATGTCTCTTGCTAAAAATAAACTAAAAGGAGGTGGTGCGTCTTCAGAGAGGATTAAGTTAACAGCAATATTAAAAATTTTCCAAGCTAAAAATGGACCACATAAGTTCTCAAGAGGTTAAACCATTGAAAAATAGACTAGTCAAAGGAGAAAAAATACAGATCTCTGAAGAACTCACTCTGACAACTTACTTAACAAGCACTTGCTATTTTTTCTGAGAAAAGTTAGCTTTTGATTTTAGAAATGGAGAAAGGTTCACTTCTGGAAACACTTGTCCTCAAGATTTTTCATAGTTCAGTGAAACTGAGAGTGGGACTCACAGGATGAATGCAATGGAAACACTCCAAACTTTCAGGGACCTTCTAGGGTGCATAATAAGAAACTGT
This sequence comes from Mormoops blainvillei, assembly GCA_004026545.1. Taxonomy (NCBI): domain Eukaryota; kingdom Metazoa; phylum Chordata; class Mammalia; order Chiroptera; family Mormoopidae; genus Mormoops; species Mormoops blainvillei. Next base: position 93,893 of record PVJD01005707.1, on the reverse strand, counting down.
CTGACGTGCAAATAAATCAAGTTTCTACTAAGTTCACTGAATGACAATAAATGCCATTCTACTTTTAAACCAGTCCCTGTGACCTCTAAAAGTCTGATTATCCAGAAAAAAAAAAGAATTACAGTGTGAAGTAGAAACACCTAGGTATGGTAAGATAGTTAAGTACTGGGTTTTACTATAATAAAACTCTTTTAGGATAGTTTTATTTACATATTTAATAAGTTAATAACTTACCATATTTGTGTAGGTGAATCTCTGGATTTAATTCTAGCTCCTCAATTTACTAATCTCACACTGAGCAACTTAACCCATGTAAGTCTCGGTTTTCTCATGGGATAACAGTTATTTCTCTCATAGGGTTATTGTAGATATTAAAATGAGGTAGTATTGAAGGGCACTAAGTAAAAATTAAATTTTTAAACTTAAAATGCTGAGTCAAACAGATTTTCAAAATCTGTTTAGGTAGAGAAGGTTCACTATAAGCAGAATTACACTTTATTATCAGAAATCAGAGAATACTGAAGTCCATCAAGAGAATCTTCTTATTTTATAAGCAAGAAAACTGATGAGTATCACAGGTTTCATTCTCATATATTTTTTTTATGAAATGTTCCATGAACTTCACATAAAAATACCAGTTGACACATTTAAATGTCTTTAAAATAGACCAAGGTACATCTTTATAAAACAAAAAGTTGTCTCATAAGAGAATTATGCTTTAGAGATATAAAGATTCATTGCTTTTACTTTCACAATTCTCCTTAAAAATGTTTAATACTTTGTTGAGATACAATTTAAACACCATATAATTCACTTAAAGTGTACAATTCGATGGTTTTTAGCATGCTCACAGAATTGTGCAGCCACAGCCAAAAAAGAAACCTCATGTCCATTTACAACCATCCCTCACTTCCCCCCAGCTTCCCCTGCCCCTGGGTGACCACTAGCCTTTCTGTCGCTATAGGTTTGTCTATTCAGGGTATTTCCTACAAACGGACTCATACAGTGTGTGCCCTTTTGTAACTTGCTTCTTTCACTTAGCATGATGTTTTCAAAGTTTATTGGTTTTGTAACATATTAGTATTCATTCCTTCTATTATCAAATAATATTCTATTGTGTGAAATACCACATTATATTTATCCATTCACTAATTGATGACCATTTGGGTTGTTTCCACTTTTTGGATGATACTGCTTTGAACATTCATGTATAAGTGTTTGAATAGAAATGTTTTTCAGTTATGGTGAGTATATACCTCAGTGTGGAAACATGGGGTCATTACGGTAATGAAATGTTCAGTATTTAAGGAACTGAAATTGTTTTCATTTTACATTTCTACCAACAATATATGAGATTTCCAATTTCCCCACATTCTAACTAACACTTATTATTTGTCTTTTTGAGTATAGCCATTTTATTGAGTGTGAAGTAGTATCTCATTGTGGTTTTCATTTACATTTCCCCAGTGATTGATGATGTCAAGTATCGTTTTATGTATTTATTGGACATTGTACAATACATTTCTTTGGCAGAAATATCCATTCAGATCCTTTGACCATTTAATAATTGAGTTTTCTTTTTGTTCTTGAGTTGGAAGAGTATTTATATATCTTGGATACAATTTCATTATCAGGTATATGATTTGCCTAAACTTTCTCTTATTCTGTAAATTATTACCTTCAACTTTTGAGCCTACTTTCTATTATGTAATCAGTTCAAGAATGATAAAATAGTAATTGTGCTGGTATTCTAAGTCTTACTCGAGCAAAAACTAGAATTTAGTAAAAAATTTGCATATTTTGGAGATTATGTATATATATATATATATGTATATATATATATATATATATATAACACCAAAGATGTTAGGAGTAAGGTAGAAATGAGAACTCATCTTTTCCAGAAGCATCCTGAAATACAAGCATGAACTGTGAATGATCCCAATGAAATCAGTCAATTCTTAATTGATTTTCTTACCATGTAATTCTCTTATTAATTCATTCAACTGTACAAGGTAATGTGGGTCAGAAAGGTAATAGATGATTTCCTCCAATAATATAATTTAAATGTTAAAGTAAGAAACAAATAATCATAATGTATTTTAGAAGGCGATTGATTCAATATTGAATAATTACTATGTCCCAGGTATTATTGAACACTTGGGAAATAGAAACACTAAGATGATCTATTTTGCCTTCAGTAGCTCTTAGTTTAATGTGGGCAAAATTACACATTTCACATGTTGCTTGTAAATACATTGCAATAAAATGTAATTTATAAAGTAATATAGCACTACACTAGGCAGACGTGGTCAATTCTAGGATCCACAGAGAAGCCTTATAATAAAAGAAAAAGCTCCAAGCTCAGCTAACAAAAATCCTTCCTTCCTCCCTCTTTCCCTCCCTTCTTTCCTTCCGTCCTTCCCAGCTGTCATCTACCCACCTCCTCACATATCTATCAATCATTTACCTATCATCTATATAACTCTCTCATTTGTCATTTATCAAGGAAGTGTGGGCATCTGGGCACACATTTATTAATTGGAGAAACCATAAAAAGAGGAAAATCTTCAAATCTTTAGTGAGAGGTACTAAAAATGTAGGATTCTAAGAAAATTTGTAAATTTTGAACTTGGAAGATTGAGAGGAAGCTAGTAACTCATAAATAATAGGAAAAGAAAACACTTTCCCACCTCAAAAGCTTTATAAATGACACTGATTTTTAAACAAATACAAGTAAGTCAGTTTGAAGTCCTTCGTGCTGCTCTCTCCCGCCTTTCTCCTTCCCGCAGAGAATTCAGAGCAGCGCTGGATTCTGCAAATCTTCTCTGATTCTAGAGATCGCAGACCTTCTTCATGGCATCAGTGAGCTGACACTATCAGGACAGACTTTAAGTGTCTTTTCATGGCTTTGAATATAAAATAGAAGCCAAGGAAAATCTGCTTTCCCAAACCAGAACCAGCTACCTCGCTTGTTCCCACGTGCTTTTCCTTAACTAGAGACGTCATTACCCCACCCTCACTCCCCCAGTGAATTTTCCCTCATTTTCTTGAGGAATTAATCTGGAGAGTATATAAGGGATACTTTTATTTCTTATTCTTCTAATTATAACTGACATATTAATTTTACAGCTGCTATAAACAAGGTCTTTTGCCACACTTTGCCTATTTAGATAGTAAAAAAGGTAAGGTTCCAATTTTTAAGAACTTTTTTCTTTTGAGAGAGGAAGGAGTAGAGAATTTTATTTTTCTGTATTTCATTTTTTGTTGTTTATGTAAGAACGATAAGACTATTTTCATTTAAGAAGCTATAGTTTTTGTACTTTAAGTTTAGTACAGAAGACACAGTTATATCTTAGATTTGTTTAAAATTTATATTCATAGTTTACATTTACCAAAATTTAATATCCACAGCTATTTAAATTGGGAACAAATAGAATATCTATTGAATTTATCATATAGTCCTATATATTTTTTTCTCTTCAAACAAATTTTTCTTATCAGTAATATCTTGCTTGTTACATAATTCTTACCTGGAAGTCAAAAGTCCAAGTGCCTCTAAAGGATGATAAAATTTCCATCTTCTCAAAATGGTATGCATTTCTGCAACAGTCCTTTCATCCCATCCAGGGGCGCTACCCAGGACCAGAGGAAGGGAGCAGTTTTCATTATTGCAGTGGAAGCGATAAAACCATAAGTATCTCCTCTTTTCTTCAGAAAGTCTGCAAAACCAGATTGGAAACTATAATTTACTGGAGATTTCTATACTAACAAATGTTGCTGTAAACACACAGGACAAAATGTTACTCTAGTTTTTAAAATTTCCTTTTAGTTTATTTTGGAAAACAAATCCTTTATCTTCTTGGAACGGTTTGATAGGTTATTTCATCAGTTCATTTCCTGCTTCATTCTTTTATAGAAAAAAACCTTTTAAATAAAAATAATAGTTTACTTCCAATAATTCACTTTTTTTTTTCTTTACCCTTCCCACGTTTGAGAAAACATTGTTCTAGCAGTCAAAATCTCTGTCTCCTCCAGGGTAGATGGAATTTATCTGAATCCGGCAACGTGAGCTACTTAGAAGAGAGGTGAGCAAGCATTTACTTTCTTTACAAATTAACTTAGATCCAAGTGGGCCTGTGAAGAAATAGTATATTTTAAAGATGAATTTCTTCACCTCAAAGCCATTTTCATCAGAGCGCAGAAAACTCTTTGGTCTGTATTTCAAAAACAAAGATCTCAATTCATCCCTGGACTTTGGCTTTAAATCCTCAGAGTTCACTGGGAGTTTGGAGTTAAATGCCAATGAATAGGACTTCCTTAAGTGTCCAAGTATTTCCCCTGTAAGAGTGGTCGCGAACAGAAGATCTAAATCAAGGGCTGGGGCTCTTGACTCATGAACAGTTTATTGTGTTTTGCTCACACTACAGAAGAATTCAGGACCAGAGTCTAGTTGAAGAACAGCATTTCTTCTATGACAATGGCAGCTTTTGAACACTGCCTCCTCCAAACTGACCCTATGGTGCTCAACTCAGAGTAGCTAAAACTCCCAAGAATGATAATAAGAAATATTCACTGCATTAACAGTCAGTGTTTTTCTAGAACTTCTCTATTTTTTGCCTTATAAAACACAGAATTATTTTTCTCACAGTTCTGAAAGTCTGAGAATCGGATGCCAGCAAGACGAGGTTCTGGCGAGGGCCCTCTTCTGAGTCGCAGGCAGCTGGCTTTCTCACTGTATTCTTTTAAAAAATGCATTATTTTCCACCACCATTTAGTGCACTTATGCCCTCCCCACCCCTGCAATCACCACACTGCTGTCCATGTCCATGAGTCCTTTTTTCCTTTTTGCTCAATCCCTCGACCCCCTAATATCTTCCCTCTTAGCTGTCACCCTGCTCTCTATGAGTCTGTCTCCATTTTGCAAGCACGTTCAGTTTGTTCATTAGATTCGGCATATGAGTGAAAACTCATGGTATTTGTCTTTCTCTGACTGGCTTATTTCACTGAGCATAATGTTCTCCAGGTCCACTGACACTGTTGCAAAGGGTAAAACTTTCTTCTTTTTTATGGCTGAGTAGTATTCCATTGTGTAGATGTTTCATAGCTATTTTATTCACTCATCAGAGAGACCTCAAAAAATTAAAAATAAATCTGCCTTTTGATCCAGTGATCCCACTTCTGGGAATATATCTAAAGGAACACAAAACACTAATCCAAAATGATATAAGCACCCCTATGTTCACTGCAGTGTTATTTACAATCACCAAGATATGGAAGCAGCACAAGTGTCCATCAGTAGGTGAGTGATAAAACATCTTCAACTTCTTTTAAACCTATCTTCATCTGCAAAATGAAGGAATTGTATTATAGGTGTTTTTTAAGACAGGTCTCGGCTCCTTTCCTGTTTTGTCACTACCTTCTCTACCAGAAAGCCCTCAGAAGAAAATATCCTTAACAAAATTTTATTAAATTACTAAAACTATTTTCTTCTAATTAAATTTACTTTTTACTCAGTCCTGAATAATGCTTTTTTCCTATTAACTTCTTTTATTGAATCATAATTCACAAAAAAAAGAAATGCACAATACATTAAGTTTGATACATTTTGATAGGTGCATATATTGGGTAAAAAACTAAAATCTTATGAAGATATAAAACAGTATTTTCATGTCACCAGAAGCAAACAGTGGTATGATTTCTTGCACCCTATATCAATATTCCTTATTTTAGAACTTCATACAAATGGAATCATAGAGTAAATATTCTCTTATTTATGGCTTTTTCACTTAGTATAATGTTTTAAAAATTATCTTATGTTGAGTATATTACTGTATCTTTGAGAAGGTTACACTGAAGTGAAGACCCTCGGGATGTGATGATTCAGCCATGTGATGAACTGAAGAAGGAGTGTTTGTAGTAGAGGGAAAATCAAATAAAAAGCTGTTAATATGGGAAAGGAACTAGCACATTTGAAATATATGAAGGAGACTAATGTCATTGTCTTGACATGAATGAGGAAAAGAGCAATACAAGCTGAAATTAGAAAGCAGGGAAGTAACGAGATTACCCCAAACAGAAGCCTTGATTGTACTCAATAACTCAGTTTTGAATGGCCCAAACTTATTCTTTCTCCAGAAAATGCCTCTAACATCTGTCTCATCGATCAGTTCAAAAACTGGGGTTCTCCATGGACTTAATTGATTCCTTTGTTTCTCAATAGGCTTACCCCCTAATTACTATTAATCAAGGTGCGCCTTCTCAACCTCCAGCTATGCCTCTCAAATTTAGCTTTTTCTTCCAATGTCTACGGCCATCACCTTAGTTATTATAATCACTATGACCTTTTACCTAAAATATCACATTAACCTTCTTGATGTTCTGCTTGTTGCCACTCTTACCTCCTTGCCAATCTATTCATCAGATTGTAGTCAAAGGGATTACTTAAAAAGATTATTAAGATTATATGACTCCCCTATTCCAAATCTTTAAATTATATCTCATTCTTCAAATAAAATGCCTTACCATGTTATATACCTAATCACAGTATATATGTAAAGAGCTATTTTCTTAGTTTTATGTTTTTGGCATGTAATTAATGATCACACTCAGCTGTAGCTTAGATATTACCAGTTCTAAGTACAAAGTTCATAATTCTCTTACAGTTCTTCCTGAGGCTTTGGTTTTATTCAGAGAATTACTGTTTGACAAAATTAAAGCACTCTTTAGTCAATAATTTCCTGCTATTAAAACACGATTTATTTATGTAATTTTAAAGTCTGCTAAGATAATTAAATTTTGCTTTTTCCTGTTTACTAAAACAACTTTGTACCCACTTGAATGAAGGTTAAGCAAGGGTTTATCCCTGTTAAATGCTGATCTATATCTAATCATTCTCTGCTTTTTTGTTTGAACTGAATGATTTCCTGTCTTTTTAATTTTTCCTTTGACTAAAGTTGAAGTTGCTTAATACCACAAGAAAAATAAACTTTAAAAGGCATACAAAACTACTAATTTAGATCCTAAATATTTATCAATTATTCCACAAGCGTCACTTTGGTAAATGAAGGAAATTATGCGGGAAGTTTCACTATTTTTTTTTTTCACTCTTTAAAGTTATGAATACTTCCAGTGTGACCGAAGGTGTCACAAAGAGCAGGAAACACTGACTGACAAGACCTGGGCCACTTACAGCAAGGGAGACTGTTTCTGTGAAAGCCTGGCAATATGTTTTAAACACTCTTTTGTTGGTTCTTCAGAGTTACTTCTATTATCTTCAAAATCAGGATTCATATGCTCCCACTCAGTAGCTGGAAAGTCAATCTGTAATAAAGACATGGTCTGTCATGTACTGAAAACAAAAATACATTATTAATGTAATAATCTCCACCTTAGACTTGTAGAAATGACACAAGGAAAATTCCTGTATTTTCTGTGCTATTTATTACTTAAAATAAATTTTAAAGGAATCATTAGGGTTTGGAGTTGATATTTAAGTATACATGGTATTTAACCAATCCTCAATTATTTATATAATGAGCAAAAAATAGTAATCTATAATGTAATCTGAGGAAAAATGAGAAAAACAATAACAATATATAAACTTTTCATAAAACTAAATATACGGTTTTGTTTAATGTTGAAATTATCGCCATTCTACATTTAAGAATTAAAATGTATTTTTATTATTAAACAATTAAAATTATAGGTGGCAATTACACATCTTTTAAGTAATCATTTGGTTCTTGAAAGTCTGTGAACCGTTTTATAGACATGAGAGTGGAATCTTCTCTGGCGAAGACCAGTTTTGCGGGCATATGAGCAATGGGATACTATTGCATTGGCCCTGTGGTTTAGACTGATAGACGGGGCCAGAGCGCGGGTCTGCTTTATTCCTGGCTCACTGTGCTTTCCATTACCCATGTTTCAGTGGCAACCTGGTTTTAACAAATAATGTAACACTTAACTAAAAATACACTTTCCAACTGTATAAACGAGCTAAATATTCTAGTGCTTCATATATTAGTTTAAGACTATCATACTTTTTTTTCATTTTCATACTTGAAAATCTACAGAATTCATTTTCTCTGCTGAATTATGTTAGGTTGTGATCTCAGAGAAAACCGAGGAACATTAGGAGGTAGAGTCGTGTGAGTTACAGTTGGGAAAAGTTTAATCTACTTACGTTCTCATTTGTGTGAAGAAGTTTTAGCAGTTTCATTTCGTAACCTCTAAAATTTGTTTCAATATTTGTTTTTGGTATACTTCTTTTTTATCAGTAATAAGCTTTTGCCTTTCCCAAAGCTACTAATAATGGAAGATAGCACATAATAAGGTGTTAGGTAAAGTAAAATGTTTTGGGTAACTGAGTAGTTAAGAGCTGTGATTTAAGGAAAAGACCCACTTACATAAAAGGAAAAAATTCAACATTGGTGGACAAAGCACTAAATTTAGAAAGATATATATGGGGACTGGGTTATTGCAGTGATCAGAAGTACAGATACATGTTATTAATTTAACAAATATTATATACCAGGTACTGTACTAAATGCTGGGAATAAAATACGGTCAATGTTCTCAGGAACCTCTCAGTCAGTGGGAAAGAAATAAAATGTAAATGTGTTGATAAAAATCTTATTGGTCATTAAGTGAACACAGAGGAAGGATACTTAACTCTGCTTGGAATGCAGAGAGGAGGGAGTGAGGAAGAGCTACTTAGCTGAGGGCCCGTGGATCCTAAAAGACAAATATCAGTGACACAAACCAAGTCAAAGGAGGGACAGGCAGTTGATGGTAAAGGGAGAAGGAAATGGACATTTCAGGCAGGCAAACTGTATTCATAACTGCACGTAAAGTAAAAGCAGGGCAGTGCCAATCAGAAGCTACAACGTTTTCACAGTTGCTGCAGCTTAAGGGTCACACAAAGAGTGGCAAGAGAAACGATGGGAGGGAATCATGTTCTAAGAGCTTGTCCTTTATTCTCTAGGAAGTGCTGAGATTCGGACAACTGCAAGTGGGAGAGCGGTAGGTTTGGATTCAAGTTTTGGAAGGACCACACTTCCAAAGTTTGGGGACTTTGTGCTAGGGAATGACAAAACTAAAGGCAGAAGAACCAGACAAACTGTTGCAACCTGGACCAGATGATGTGGGGAATTGAGAGGACAGGTTTTTAAAACATATGGAAGATAAACTGGCAGGATATAGTGTGGACTGAATATGAATAGGGAGAAAGAGGGAGGACACAACTAAAACAACTGGGTCTTTTGGGGACATGAAAAGAGATAAGTAATTCAGGGGGTAAAGCAATTTGGAGAGCAAGGTAGGCTCAGTGTGAAATATGTTGTTTCTGAAGCTGTTGACAGGGTATCAGGTGGGAGTTTCCCTCCGTATGGGGTTGTATGCATCTGAAGCTTGTGGTGTGAAGGACCCTGAATTAGAGCTCCTAACCTAGAAGTAAACAGGCACAGATACTGTCAATAAAGCTTCAGAAATGAATGAGATCCAGCAATTCTGCTGCTAGGTGTCTAGTCAAGAGAAATAAAAACGTAGGTCCACACATAAACTTGTACATGAATGTTCATAGCAGTATTATTCTTAATAGCCAAAAGGTGAGAACAAACTAAATTCAAATTGACTAATAAATGGATAAAATGTTGTATAGCCATACAATGTAATATTATTCAATAATAAAAAAGTAATGGATACTGATCTACAACATGGATGAACTTTGAAACATTATGTTAAGTGAAAAAGCCAGTTGCCAAAAGCCACATATTGTATAATTCCATTTATATAAAAAGAACAGAATAGGTGAATTTATAGACAGAAAGTAGATTAGTAAGGGTTCAGGGTTGGAATAAATGGGCAAAAAAAGGCGAGAGCTAAAGGTTATGAGATTTCTTTTTGAAGTGACAAAAAATGCTCTAGAATCGATGGTGGTAATAGTTGTACATGTCTGTAAAAATACTAAAAACTACTGAATTTCATACTTTAAATGCAAAAACTGTAAGGTGCATGGATTATATCTCCATATAGTTTTTTAAGAATATCGTACTAAGAATAGCAATGAGCAGCAGATGGAACCCTTGCAAACTGTCAACAGTGAGGACTCACAGAAAAAGGGAAGCCTGCAAGGAGGCAGATTGAAGGATAAGCAGAGAAAAGTATGAGGAGAAACACAAAAGAGCAGTAACACCAAAGCCAGAGGGGAAGTGTGTTCTGTGATGGGAAGAGATACACAGGGCCAGAAATCATAGGGAGGGGTGGTATGAAGAAGCAGCTAGGAATTAGTGGGTTACCAGACAACAGTGAAGAGTAGTGAGAGCTTATTAGCTAGAACATAGTGAATGAGACATGAATGGGCAAGTGAGCAAGTAGAGAACTATGGAATAGAATAAGAGCAGCATTAACTCCAACAGTTCTGCTTTTAGTTCTTCCATTGGATAGAACCACTTTACTACATTGTATAAGGGGAGAGACAAGAAGTTGAGGGAGACTCACGTTGATGGAAACATGCAATAATGTCTCCATTCCTGAACTTAGATCTACTTCATTCTATCCACAGCTTCCAGTCAGCACAACAATAAGACCCTCCAAAAATGATGGACTGGAGGGAATCAGGTTCTGGGACATATCATATCTGTTATTATACTGGGTTGGCTATAGTGTGGCAGTAACTGCCCATCTGATAAAAATAATAAAAAAGTACAGACTTGAAAGAACTCAGACAGGTACAGTATAATTTTTTCATTGTACAGGGGAGAAAATGGAAGGTTAGGTGACTTGTTCACAGCTATAAAGTTTTCTGCTAAAGAACTAAGTCTAAAATCCAGATTTCCTAACTCTCAGTCTGATGTCTTTTTTTGAGATTTTTACTGATTCCATAACGCAAACACTGATTGCAGCATTTTCTTCTAATTTCCTCACCATCTCATAATATTTAGGCTTAAAAATTGTGCTCTAAATTTAGCTGTATGTAATTAGAGTGATCCTGGATATTAAGCATTTTAATTTTAATAGCTTAATAACTCTTATTTTATTTTGTATATTTCATCACCGATTAAAACTATTCCAAGAATTTCCCTTTATGTCTATACCACTTGAAATTATTTTGTAAAAATCAAACGATCCAACTTCTTTGCCTAGTGTTGAATATTTACATGCCTCCTGTCCCTCTTGTCAGATTAATTCTGCATGGCTCTAGATGTCTACTTGGAAATATATGATGCTGTGAAATACTTGGAACTTTTTTTCAGATTCCACCTACCAGGACCTGCATTCTGAAAACAGCTTTTCCCCTCATCTGAGAAGAAACAAGGAGAGTTTCATCTCGTAGTCTCCCTTACTTCCCTCCCACCACTGCCACTAAAGAGCTCTGTAGTCATGAATTTATATCCACAAAGCTCTGGCAATGATCACACTCAGAAGATTTTTGTTAAGCTGAAGTGATGTGTATCTGGCAAGAAATAGATTTAGGATACATTCATCCTTTTAAAAAAGGTAGGTGTCCTGTTACAGTGGAACGTTTGCTAATCAGTATCCCTGACTGTTGAGTATTTGTCACTGTGTCAAGATCCAACCTGAACAACTTCTCTTTCTTATCATTGTGTTCACAGCTTAGAAGTGGATCTTTGGCTACTGTCTGGTGGCTACATCCTAACTTCTTTGGAGTGGAAGCCACATTTCTATTTGTATTACTTTTGTCTTCCATTTTCACCATCCTGTTCATCTTGCTAAATTTTGTCCCTTACATCACTCACCCCAATCCTGAAGACTTAAAAGCCTAAAACTCCACTAGCTTCCTCTAGAAGCAGCGATCTTCACCTGAAGGCAATTTTATCCCTGGAGGGCATTTGACAATACCTGAAGGCATATTTGATTGTCAGAACTAGGGAGGTGCTACTGCCATCTAGTGGGTAGAAGACAAAGATGCTGCTAAATATCCTACAATGCACAGAACAAAGAATTTTCTGATCCAAAATGTTCATAGTGCAGAAGTTAAAAAATCCTTTTCTAGAGAGATCTGCCCAGAAATCAGTTCCCAACTTTTATTACAGACGGAAAGTCTGTTTTCCCCACATTTTCATGCATCAGAGTGGTCATGGCTCCAGGTTTCTGACCAATATGATCACTTCCAATCATGAACAAACGAGAAATTCTTAGCAATAAGAACCAAAGACTGAAATCATTAGTCCCCTTTCATTCATGATTAGAAAAAGTAGAGAGGCTTTAAGAAAAAAGAAGGTATAGTAGATGGATTTTGCTGCAATTTCTCTCCCACTACTCAGCTAATTGCTAGTCATTTAGGAAATGTACAGTAGGAAAGATTTTAAGGAACATGACAAAATGCAGAGAGAGGTGTGAGTGAGGTACCAAGTTAATAACATATACCAATGACTGATTTTATTTTAAGCAATAGAAAAAAAAATGAATGCATACAGTGTGTATACTAAGGGCAACATTCCATTCTTCTCCTTCATGACCATGTTGGATGCAAAATGGCTTGAAATAGCTATTACATAAACTGGGAGAAAAGTACTTTGAGAGTACTGCATACAAAATAAAAGCTGTAGAGATTTTACAAATCCCAGTGGTTGGAAGAGAAGACTCTTACAATGTGTCATCCTAGAAGAATATTGTTTCTGTAATTGACGACAAGCTACTTATCAATCAATACTTGTGTACTTTAATTTCATAGCCTGGCACTTACTTGCAGGGTCACGGGGGATGGCTGACTAGTGTCCCACACTCCCGGAGCTATCATTTCTATGGGAGGCTCACTCTGTGATGTCATGCTGAATAGCGTAGACCCAAGGATGGGTTTGCTGCCAAAGAAAACACAGACAGGAGTTATTTCATGAGGAAAACTTATTACCCAGAAATGGTTTCTTTTAGGATAGAAACATAATCAGCTCTTTTAGTGTTTTCAGCCAGTAGCAAGAAGAGAAATACAATATTCCATAAGCCTAGATATTGATTAATAGTTCATTTATAATACCTTACATGCATGGCTACGTTCATAGATATCTACATTTATTTTCCACATGACAAAGTTGTTTTCACAATGGTTAACTCTACAGAAGTTTTTTTTTTTTTTTTTTTTGCCCCACAGAATGACTAAATTCCCTGGGCTTCATCAAGATATTAGCTTTAAATTTATAGAAAGGAAGTATTTAAATTAGCATATGATCTGCAAAATCAAAATAGTTGTGGGACAGCATAGAAGAAATTCTTCTTTATGCATAAATAAGAAAGAATATTCATATTCTGAATCTTTGAAAATATATTATAAATTACCATAGTAAATGAGAGTGCATACTGGAAAGACTTTTAAACAGGAAGAATTCATGCATGGTTTTAACAGCTTCAGTAACATCCAAATCCACAGATCCTCATAGGAATTAAAAAGAAAACCAGACCTGGCTATATATATGAATTCAATTATTGGTAAACTGTTTCATGATCACTGAGAACAGCTTTTGATTTTAACACATCTAATTAAAAATGTAGAACTAAAAGGCAATACAATTAATTTAAGTTTATAAAGAACTTCAAGGCATCAGATGACTCTTTCTGAAAACAATGCAGAATTCCATCTTGCCATTTAACAAACATTATGTAAAAGATGCCGAAAAAATCAGCAAATAGAGCTTTCTTTAGACCTTTAGTTTCCTGAGTCCTATTTTGTTTATTTTTCATATCCAAATATACTGTTCGAAAGTATTTGCCTATGGGAATATAATTTGAAACATTATTGGGCAGGTATTTTTATATAATCAGAGAATATTCTTTTAACAGAATGAATTTTGCATCTTTATTCTTTTGTTCTATCTCTCCCTCATCTTGAGAAAGCTTTTTGTTTGTCCGTTTTGGTATAATATTACCAGGGGACCAGTATTAGCAAGGTAAAAATAGCTGAATGGGCTAAAAACTAAAACATTATTAATGTGGTTTTCCTTTTGCCTTTTGGCGTTTATAACCTTCTCCAAAACTGTCTGAAGTGTCCATTCGTTTGGGAAAAGTTTGGGGTTAGTTTCGGTCAGAATGCAAAAGGAAGAAGGAGAAAGTCTAACACCAAAACTTAGAGGGCTCAGACGTTAATGTCCCCTCCAGCATTTATAGGAAATATTCCTGTCCACAGTAAAGGGTTAACAGGAGTGAAGAAGGAGGATGTGGCATATCGGGTGGTAAAGGACAAGCCACCACTTTCTGGCAGTTTGGGATGGTGGAGAGCAAAAGACAAAGAGGGAACAGGGTAAGCACGGCATAGACACAGATGTTCCTGTTTCCCCCTTCTGGAAGGCGGATGGGGAGGCGCGCTAGACGAGCGAGAACAGCGTAATGCTGAAGGCGGAGAGCGCTCCTTGTCGCACTTCGTGGTTCAGATCCTGGAAGGAAATCGCGTGAGCTGTTCCTGTAACAGTTTACAGCGCGACCTTAAACTGGGGGCCAAGTAGCAAAGAAGCAGAAAGTATGCAAATAAGCTCCTGAGCTTAGCTTTGCCGAGCCTCCTTTGGTCTCTGTCTAGAAAAGACGGGATCTCGAAAAAGCTAAAGGTATCTGAGTGAGGGGGGTTCCAAAATGGGGGCTCAGCACCCGCTGTGATAAGGGTGAGGTCAGATGGGAGGCTCGGGTAAGCCTCAGATGGGTCTACAGGGCCTGCAGGAACCCACCTCACCCGGGGAGTGTGCCCGCAAGCCCCGGTCCAGCGGGGAGAGCACCAATCACCAGCTACATACAAGAGCTGAAACAAACAGCAACAGTTTCAAAAGTGCTTTTGATTTGGACGCCAGAGGTCAAGTCACCAGGCCCAAGAATCTGTTTCTTTTCTGATCCTGTGTATACGAATATCATCTTAGGAAGAGAATTAGCGTGTCAGGAGGATATCTGAATGACTCAACATTTTATTCAAAAGAGACTGCATACTTCTAAAAGGACTATTTAAATTACCGGACTAATTTTTTTTTTTTTGGTCATCACTGAAATCTTTTTTCCTCCTCATTAGTTACAGGGTAGGAGGTCATGAGGAAAGTGTGACATATTAATGGCATTTTTCTTTGTATCTAAGCTGTACAATGAGTTATATTTATAGCCTTACTATATTTATATGTCTTGACCATACATCATTCTGAAAAACTGAGTGATCTAAGCTGATTTCTACAAAGGATGGGGTGACTCAAGAGTAAAAGTCAGTCTTTGTCATTTTTCTTTTCGGATGGAGTCTGGATCAACAGACACCATGGCCTTAACCCTGAGGCATATGGAGCAGAATGAAGTCAGAACACTTGATCTAAGTGTGTCCATGAGGGAGTTTATCGAGCAAAAATGGCATAGGAAGAATGAACTTCTAACTGTCCAGCTGAGGCTGAAATAATGTACACTGTGAGGCAATTCAAGGAGGAAAAGATGTGTGGCGCCACTCCTTACACTCTCTGTGTGTTTGATATTAGCTAACTTACTTTCTGATAAGGGACTGCACTTAAACATCGATTGAGATATTACAAGCATGGTGGAGGGGATGAATTTCCATAGACTTCTGTAAACAGAAACTATGAGGATAAGGAAGATGATCAGCAGAATTATGATGCAAAGAGTGTTGATGGTTGTAGCCAGGTAATTGCTCATTCAGGGCTGAGATTCTCTGCATTGAAGGAATATACCATAATTTAGACATGCTAAGTAACTACTACACTATTTATTTTGAATTTAAGTAGAAAAGGCAGTTTGCATAAATTGTTGAGGTGAAAATAACACTTTCTTATAACAGTGAGGAGGCATTGTGAATACAATATAAATGCAATAGAAGTTCTGCTGTAAAAGAGAGGATTACAGAACTTTTGTTGTCAAAATTTTATTTTTGTACTTGTAACATATTTTTTACAGTCCTGAACGTGAGTTTGTGTGTTTGAAAATGTCGAAGTTAAGGTTTATTTGTAGACATTCTCGATGCACCCATGACTGATACATCTGAGTTTAATAGCCATCGATTCTTCTGAAACCCACTTCTGGAAACCACAAAGAGATAGGAAGCCTTTAATTCTGTATATTTTCTGGTTGTAAGTATGCTAGAAAAAATACGTAAGTGCTCATTACCATTCCACATGGCTACGTATGGGCAATTCAAACTGTAATAAATGACAGACTCAATACAAAATGTTTATGGGCAAAGGAGATCCTGTGAAAGAAAATAAAATTAAGTAACCTATTTGCTATAATCTGGAAATACCTGCATCAAATGTTTTGGGTTACAATCTCCGTAACATGGAGCAATGAGCATAGTGGGAGTCACGGCATCTCCCTGCTTGCCCAAATGATGGATTTCTGATGTTTTTAAAAAACTGAATTTCTTTAAATTGGTTAGCCCAGGAGAGAGGCAGTTTTTCTGATTTCCATGATAAATTTTTTTTAAATATAGTTTTGACACTTGTCCTTGGCAAAACACTGCCTAATATCAGTCCCAAATGGTATTAAAGATGACCACTGTCTATGATCTCGTACATATAAAATGTTTACCAGCACATGACCAAACAACACAGAGGTGGTATTTTTACTTCTAGCACCACTTAGACAAAGACCTTGAAGATTAGTTTGAAAGATAATAATATCCTAAATTTTCTAATGTAGTTAACATATATTGTTTACCTATTCTGTGCAAACTAGTATGTTAGATGATTGAAGGAAATAAAATGGATTGAATTTTTTTCAGTGAATCACTAGAAATATTATTCTATAAACATGGCAGATGTTACAAATACTGCAGTTGAAACTTTAAAGAAATTCAGTCCTGAAAAGGAAGGCACCTGCATAGTTACTCCTAGTGAGAAAATAATGAAAGTTCTAACTCGCAAATCAGATTTTTGAGGTATCTGCTAACAGCAGCAGGTATTACTTTTAGGACAAAACTGTTTTTTAAGACTTTTGAAATTTTATTCCCATTCTAAATATCCTATAGGAATTGATTTTTTGCAATTCAATTTAGTAAACAAACCTCTAAAGATTATCTACTTATGAAAGGTAGTATGTTAGACGATATATATTACAAAGATAAATTCACCCCCTGTCCTCAGGAAACACATACCTGAAAACGGGCTATAGCATCAAAGCAAATAACAGAGCAGCAGGCACACACACACGTGCGCGCACGCACACACACGCACACAAGCACATGCACACATGCACGCGCACGCACACACGCACACGCACACGCACATCAGTTCAAAACTAATCCAATAAAGGCAATTTAAAAGATTTTTGATGTTTGTTTTGATGATAACTTACTTATATTGACTAGATGTGGGAACTAAAAACTGATAAAATTTTTCTCAACATATTTATATTATCAATATTTTTAAAATAGGAGCAAGACCATTATAGCAATATTAAAATAACAACATAGTTTCTAATTTTTCAAAGGTCTTGTATTTTATAATTTGATTCTAAAACAAATCTTGCCATGTAAAAAATAACTAAGCTAATTTATTTGAAACATTTTTCCTTAATAGTGCAGAAAATCATGTAATTAACTTTATCAGACATCTTAAGTATTGATAGTTCCAAATACAATTAAATCATCAGTTAATTTTGCAATGGCCATTAGTTATAATAGAATATCTGAACTCATAGTTGGCTTACTTTTCTGAAAAATATCACCTTAAAGTCACAAATATTTCTTCTTGTCAATAAAAGGTCAGCAAACCAGTGAGTTACATTGTGTAATTATACCTATGCCAGGATTCCATGATTTACATTGTTTTTAGATGACAGCACTGAGCTAAATAATTTTGAAGCACTAAATGCAGAGCAATTGGCTGGGTAGGGAAGGGAAAGCAATTGTAATGGGTTACGCCAGTGCCCTCTCCTTGCAAACGACCCAGTTGACAAGTTGAACATGAGGCCTGTTTTCCAGCCCATTTTTACATTTTCCTTTTCAGTCCCACTTTCAATAGTCATGATTTATATTGAGCTACTTCAGTTTTAGGACGAAATGCCTTCTTGACGTTCCCATTATGCTATATACTGTGAAATATTTAGTTTCAGGGAGTTTTTTATTTTAATTGAGATGGGAGCTGTATTAATAACAAATTATATACTTACGCTTTTGGAAACAATGGGAGAGAACTCCAGGCCAATAAATCTGCATTGTTGGTTGCACAGTTAATCCCAAACATTTTTACAGTGAGCATGGATTCCTCTGGAAGTGACTTTATTTCAAGAGGAAAATTGATGCTTAAAAGAAAAGAAAGTAGATTATCAGTTACGATGATATTTTCATAAATATTTGAGGCATCCTCTTGAACTTCTGTGTTTAATCTTATAAAATGGAAATATAGCAGAAGTATATAGAGTTATGAGATTGGTTATACAATCAATGGGAATTGTTAAAATTATGATTTTTACACTTGAGCTTATTTTTAAAAGTTACTATAACTTGAGTATTTACAAAGGAAATAATAGTTAACATTGTATTAGAGAATGGGGAAGGCAGGAAATAACTCAAAATCAGTAAGTTGGTCATAACCAGATGGAGGTTTAGAAAGAAATATTCTCAGAAGAAAAAAGTCCATGGACAAGAGTGTATGTGCATAAAAAGATTTAGTGTAGCTGATAAATAATGAGTGGCTCGTTGTGACTAGAACAAGAGATGTGGTCAAGGGTGGGAAAGTTATGAAATATGCAACTAGAAAAATAGGTGGTAGCCACAATGCTTAAGAACTGTGTATGCCTGGCAAAAGAATTCAAACGTTTTCCTAATAGCAAAGAGGAAATATTCCAACAAGAGAGTTAGTGTAGAAAATTGATAACAATTTTAAATGTGGACTCTTCTGGATTATTTTGAGATCCTAGGAATTTGGAGATGGAGGGTAATTGCTGAAATGAAACAGACATACAGTTTCTGGGTATGTCAAGGTAAAAGAACTCCAAACACTAGCGCTGGATAAATTGTAGATAGAGGCAAAAAAAAAAGATAATGATAAAGTATCATAATATTGAGTTTATCATAATAATAAACTCAATATTAGTAATGGTGAGGAAACTTGAATGTAAGTATTGAAACAATGAAGACATATAAAAGAATGTCTAGAAGGTTATAAATGAAACTATAATACTGGGAATACTTAACCTGGGTGGTATAATTTCTAAGAAGAGCTTTTGAAAGAAAGTTGAGAGGGTGATCTGAGGTCCCAAGGGTGGACAGGGAGAAGGGTATCTTTCTTTCCTTTCTGGCATCATCTCAGTTGTAAAGAAATGATCAGGCTCGATTACAAGAGCCTCAAAATAAGTATGGTATATAGAAGAGATCTATTTTCAAAACAAGGAGATGAAAGATACATTTTTCAAAAGACTGAGAGGGGAGAATATGTTTACGAGAAGATGAGAATGCTAGAGAGAAATAGGCACATTGAAACAAGAGTTACACAGATGGGGGAGGTTCATGGAAACAGCTTCACCAAGGGTTGGGAAGAAGAAAGGAAAAAGTGACTGGAAGAGCAATGGGACCACTTGAATTGGATGGTATCTGATGGTGTTAGGTATGAGGAGTATGACCAGAATCCATTGGCCATGTATTTCCAAGTTGAACTTTGATGTCAATGTGTTTAAGCAATGAGTGATTATTAGAGGGCTGATGATGATCAAAGACTATTATCCCATTGGATGGTGCTGACTGAGGTTGGCCCAGCTGAGACATCAGGTATTATTAACTGTGTTCCCACACTCAGAATTGGCTGTCTAATCTTGATGGTAGGGAGTCAGATAATACATTGATGACCCCTTTTTTATGAGTGGTGGTAAAGCACCCAGCCTCAGGAATAAGGGTGAGTTAATTTAGTCCAGTGACCATGACTGATTTTGAGGAAGTCCACCTCCCTCTCTTCCAGCCACTCTTCCCAGAGATGAGGAGCTCCAGACCCAGAGTGGTAACACAGCAACTACCAAGAGGAAAGACAGAATAGCCATTTTAGAGGTAAAATTCATAATATTTAACTGGCAGCATATTAGTGGAATAGGACAATGAAGGTTTAAAGATGAGTTTTAGGCTTCTAGGTTATACTTTAGTGGATACCTTTAATTGAACTATGTAGTTTATGACATGATGCCACTAAGAATAACTCTGAGATGTCACTACATAAACCACGTATGGAGACAATCAGTCAAGATTTGGGTCTAGTTATAACTGTGTTCAAATATTGGCTCTATGTCCAATAAAATATTCTTTCTTAAGCAAATAAAATTAAAATAAATAAACTTAACCTTTCTAAGCCTTGTTTTCCCTTACCCATGAAATGGAATAAATGTTGCAAAACATAATATATGGAAATGGCAAGTTGTATATCAGCATTATAATCATTATTTAATCAATAAAGAAATTCTATTATTCAAGCTTAGCAAAGTGTAGATTACAAAAATTAAATTCTTACATGTTTAAAAAGATAAAATTGAAAGGCTTTTTTTATTATTTAATACTTATTTAAGAGAATATGGGCATATTTCTCAGCATAAAAGAAGCTCTGAAAATCAACCTAAGACGTTAATGATTCTTTGGAATACACAGTAATTTCTTGAATGTTCTTTTAGCTATAATTGGCTTTCCATTCAGTTTTCATACTTCTGTGCTAAAATAGAAGCTGTAAATTCACTTTATTCCTCAGATCATCTAGAATGTTCTTTTTTCCTTTTGAGTTAGGCTTCTTCATGTATGACTTCACATATTAGTGAGCTTTTCATATTAAAAATGACAAAAAAAGTTTGATAAGTTATAGCAGATAAGTTAGTGCCTATCTCCATTGTGTCACTTTTCATTAATAAAAATAAATTCTTCTGGGGTAAGAATACATGCTTTCTAAATAGTTATTTATTCATTTCTTGAATACATATAGATTTTTTAAAGCCAGAATAATCTCACATTCACTGAGAAATCTTTTTTTGCAACTTCTGCATGGCTATAGAAAAATCAAAAGAATGAACTTTTAGATAAAAAAAGAAGAAAAATACCTTAAGAGGCAGTTCAATAAGTGAAGGCAGATTGCTTTTTTTTTAATCCAAGCAGCTGGCACAGACCTCAATTTTTAACCATATGTTTTCCTCCCTCTACCATTGAAAAATGAGAGAACATTAATTTTTTAAAACATTTTATTCTTCTATATGAGATAGTTTTCCTAAAATCAGGCCAAGTTTTTGATAGTGAAACAGGAGATTTAAAAAGTTGCATTTTTTTAGAACTCTCCTTTAATACTGATATTCAACAATAGACCATTGTAAAGACTTTGACTTTTATCTGAGTGAAACAGGAAGCCATTTCAGGATTTTTAAACAGGGTAATGACATAGCCTGGCTTACATATTTAAAAAGCTCACTTTACTGCTGTGTGAAAAGGATTATAAAGGTACCAGGGAAGTAGGGGGACTAGTATAAGGCTGCTGTGGTAGGACATCAGAGAGATGATGGTGGTCTAGACCAATGACGGTGATGAGAAGTTATATCCTGGAAATATTTCGAGGAGACAGCCAGTAGGATTTCTTGAATATGGTGTCTGAGAGGAGGAGATTCAGGTTAAGAATTTGACCTGAAAAACTGCCACGGGAATTGATCATCCACAGGGGCTGCCTATGGGTAGGACAAGTTTGGAATGCAAGATCAGGAGTTCCGTCTTAGACGCTGCATGTGTCAATGAGCCTGTGGCTGACACTTGGGTTAGTGATATAAATTTAGAACTTGTTGGTATATAGATGGCATTTAAAGCTGTTTGATTATAAGGGACTAAAGGGTTAAGGCAGTCTGGGAGAAGAAAAGAAGATGGAGAAGGAAAGCTAAAAGGATGTGGGAGCCAGTGGAGAGCATATTTCAAGTAGGAGGGCAAGATCAACACTGACAACTATTCCTAATAGATCATGTAAGATGAAGAGTGAGAAACAAGCACTAGACTTAGCTATGCAGTTCACTGGTGACTCTAATGGGCAATTTCAGAGGAGCAGAGGTGATGAAAACCTGATTGGAATATTTTTCAGAGGAGAGAAAAAAAAACTGAAGAAAGTGAATATAGACAAGTCCTTGGAAGGATTTTCCTGCAAAGCAGAGAAAAAAAGGGAAATGGCTGTTGGTGGAAGAAGTGAATGGGGTTTTGTTTTGTTTTTTAACTTAAGATATGAGAACTATTTTTAGAGTCTAAATACTCTACCTAAGATTTTATATGTTGTAAGAAACAGCATGGAAACCACAGTAAAGCATTAGCTTTGGAGTCAGAGTGGGTCTGAGCACCAGGTCTGTCATTTATTGTAGAGCTTGGGGCAAATTAATTAATCATCGTTAACATCAATATTCTGATCTGTAAAACGGAGATTACAATACCTGCTATGTATTTTTTTGTTGTTAAGTTGAGATGATATATTTGGGGTTATATTATGATGATTGAAACATAATAGGTGGTAAAATCTATGCCACATATTATTAAACAGCATAGCTTCTGTCCTTAATTTTACAGTACAATAATGAAATGTGCAATCAATTATAGTATAAATACACATCCTAATGAAATATCTAAAGAATGCTACAGGTAGCTAGAAAATGATAAATGCATCTTTTTAAAGTCAATAATTCTGGGTTGAAGCAACTAACTACTAAGGAAATCGAACAAACCATTCCAGGTAATATAACACTTGTGAAGTCTCGAAGGAAGAGAAAAAAATAATATCAATGTAGTTATTCCAACAACACTAACAATTTTTAGTTTATTTTGAGATTGTTTGAAATTAACTTTAGAATTGGATTTTTCTCTTGTTTAAATGATGGAAGAGCTGTCATTTGAGAATAAACCTGATTTTTTTAAACAACCAGGAATAACTTTTAATTAGTTAAGAAGAATAATTTTAGTAATTGATTTAGTAAATAGCATTTTGGAAGAGTCACTTATTATACAAAATACATTCATTTGCCCAGCAACACTTACTGGCCTCTTATTCTGCCTGGTGCTGTGTAAGCTGCTAGGGATGGAATAAAATTTTTTTAAATAAAATGAAAAACAAAAACAAAACAGATCTTTTATTATTTAACAGAAGCAAACAAAATATAAACAAACACATTCAGTAAAGGACCATAAGGGAGCAGTTTGAGGTTGAGGCTAACCAACAAACAAAAAGGTGATTGTTTTCAAATGATAGAAGAGTTTATAGAACAGGCGAAATAGTGTCTTGAAAGAAAGTTAGCTCTTCCCAAGGTGGATAAGTGAAGGCATCGTGCTCTTGACAGATGCAGGACCCTTAGCAGAGGTGTAATTTCTCAGTTCATATTTAGGGTAAGTAGGTCCGATACAGAGAGCGGATGGCTGCAGGAACAAGAATGGGGCTAACTCTGAAGATGAAGGTTCAGAGACAGGCAGGGGCAAGATCACAGAGGGCCTTGGGTGCTATGCTAAATGATTTGTACTTACCTTATAGAAACTGCGGAATCACTGTGGAATTTTATAAGCAAAACTGATTTTGTGCAATAAAATACAATTTTTGTAACTGAAGGTCAGGTATCTGGTCAAAGTAATTAAGAATCTCAGCCAAAGGAGGGGAGATAAATGTCATGTTCCTAGAATAAGGAGGACTTGCTTTGGGATAGGAACAACCATATACTATGTCTCGGGACATGTCTCCACTGAGATCACACTAAAAAGGAGATAAATGGTGTTATCTAACATCATCATAGGACTTCCAGAAATTTTGAAAATGTATCAATAGGAAAGTACAATATTGGAAGTCAAACTATCTCCCAAGACAGCCAGGCCTCCTGAAAGTTCTGATGGAGAGTGAACTGAGAAGTTTTCTACTCGAGGTGCAAATTCTTAGTGGAGACCCAGAGAATTGACTGAAAGACAGTGGGTCAGTGTCATAGAAACCAAAAGGAAAAGAATCAGTAACCATGCAAGAGCCATCTCCTGTGATTCCGAGTAAAGTGAGAGCTCGAGGTGGGAAAAACAGAGGGCATAGATGATGTCAAGAAAGTATTTCTCCTTAATGATATAATAAATCTTTAGAAAATGGTGAAGTAGGAGCCAGTCACCCCAAATTAGATGGCAGTTTACAAAATGCATAGGTATTGTCAAAAGACTTGATTGTTTAAACAAATATATAATTGGCTTTTGTGGGAAAATAGAGATTATATATTTGGTAATTTCTTTCTTTGTTATATCTGAATCTACTTTCCTCCAACTCCAAATAGATGGTGTTCTTTTCATCCATAGTCTGCGAATGATTAATAATTCTTTTTTCAATTTCCCTCTCTGATCACTTAGGTATTGTGGATTGGACACTTGTCTAGGTTTTTAATGGACTTTCAATCTTTTGGATTAAACAGTCAGTTATTTATTAACCTTAGCATATTTATCACATCACTGAATCAAATCAACTGGCAACATTTTTAAAAATCACATTTTACTTAAAAATAAAAAAAAAAACAACTCTGATCTCTATTAGATAAATGATCCTGCTAGAATAAAGATTGAACTTACATTTCATTCCAGTTGACCAAGGGAAAAAACAACTTTTTGACTTGAATATTTCTGCAGCTTCTCACTTGGCAGAGCTTCTTTCCAGCATAAGTAAGCCAACAGGAAAATGAAAATGCTTTATAGCTAAAAAACACACACACACACACAACAACAACAACAACAACAACATTCATTCAATAAATATGCATATGTTTCAGTTATTTGTAAAAATACAGGCCAATATAACAATTATTTCTGTTTTTACTAAAATCGTTTCTTGTAGCTTTCTTTGGGATACTAAATACAGTAGGTATAATGCATCCTTTAATAAGTTACTATTCTCTGCCCTGGCTGATCTGGCTCAGTGGATTGAGTACCAGCCTATGAACTGAAAGGTTTCCAGTTCGATTCCCAGTCAGGGCACATGCCTGTGTTGTAGGCCAGGTCCCCAGCTAGGGGTGTGAGAGAGGCAACTGATCTATGTATCTCTCACATGTGTCTCTCCCTCTCTTTCTCTCTCCCTACCCCTCTCTCTAAAAATAAATAAGTAAAATCTTTTTAAAAAATTACTATTCTCTTATGAACTTTCATTGATTTAATCTGTATTATTTTATAGACTTAACATAAAGAATTAAAATATTATGACTCTAATTATGTTATTCAAGAAAATGCTACATAGTAGAGTCAGCCTAAATGCTGGCGATGCTGCATGTACCATTGTGTTTAATTCCTCTTATAACTCAAATAACTCTTGGCTAATTCCCACTTTATCAAGGTAGTAATCTCACAAAGTATTTATTATTCAATACTTGGTGAGGATCCGAGTGATTTCTTTTGTATTTTAATTACTCTATATCTTCCTGTATGTGTTCTCTCTCCTCTTCACTGCACTCTCTCTCTTTTGTGTTCTGTGAACTGGCATTAGTCATTTAGATTCAAACATGATAAAAGAAAAATTTTAAGACAGTCACTAAGTAAGATGAGAATTTTCTGTTTCCATAATGGTATGTTGACAATATGCAGTCATTTTTAATATCGAGAATAAGAGAAGACTTGAGGGAAAAGGAATATGCATTAGGAATAAAGTTTTAAAAAATAATTATAAGAATAAAGATAAATCTATGCTGATTAAATTTCAAAATTGTATGAAATATTTGCCCTTGCAAATAAGAATAAGACAAGTAATACTCTAATTAGAAGTTATGTAAATATTAATTATCACTTTTGTGAAAAACTCACCACCAACTCACCTATGCATCCAGGTCTCGGGAATGTTGTGAGCTGCATACACTGTGAAGCTAAGGTGGGACTGGAGCCCAGGATGTACACAGAAAACATTATCAGGTGCATTTAGAGGCTGGAAATCTGCATAAAAGCTGCTGCAATAGACACCAATGAGCTGGTAGATGGATGTGGATAGCTCAGCTGTCACTTTTTCTATCAAGTCTAGGGGGAGAATGACAGAAATCAGGTCATCTGTGAAGGACCATATTTATCATTAGCTATCTACTATAACTTTGAAATTTTTCATAATAAAATTTCAGTAAAATTTAATTAAAATGACCCTCCACCAACTGAAGCTAATTAGCCATCTGTGCCTCTATACGCAGGTTGGACTAGCTGCTAATAGTACAGATAATCAATAAACTGTCACATCCTCAGTTACAGAAATTTTGGAAGCACAGCCTTTATCACAAATCAGAGTTGTGGATTATTAATTTGCATTCTAATCTACAGTAATTTGCAATAGTTTCATTTTAGGTTATTATTGGTTAGAATTAATTTGCAGACAAGGAACGTGTTTGTTACACGGCTTATAAGTTCTTCAAACAAATTCCATCTAAAAGTTAATCATGATAAATTTGATTATGCTGTGGTGTTTACCATTAACTAAACACTAATCATATACCTTGTGTCCTATAAAGAGAGAATGGTAATAGTACATGGCTGGAATCTGAAATAAGCTATTTAAAACTTATTTATGAAACATTTATGATGTTTAGTAAATCTACTCAAAATCAAAACAAAACCTTACTGGAATTTTATCACTGGCTATTTAAAGGGAGTCTATTGATTTTTCCTAAAAGTGACTTGAATTGTCCTGAAGAAAGAAAAATTAAAAAAGAAAAACCAACACAAAAAACAACTAATTACAGGGGCTAACAGTTTTCGAAGATGTGCTAAAGGAAGGAAGCCAATTTTAGGCACACTGATCATATGAAAAGAGCCACCTAATTAAGGAATGTAAGATAAACTTTCCTTTAGAATGGCTTTCTTTCTCCTGATAAACTCTCTTTGCAGGAAAAATTCCTACCTGAGAGGAAGAATGTAGAAGAGACTGATGAAATGTACCAGGCAGATCTGGTAATCTTTGATCCAAATCAGGAAAGATGGCACCATTACACTGGAGAAGCTTAGGAGGGTGGGGGCCATCATCCTGGTGTTCGGCACCAAACCTCTTAATGGGGCCAGTGAATAGCATTGTGCTGGCATTTTCTATGCAGTAGTGAATGAGTGCAGGATTATAATCTTTAATATGTTCACTACTTTCAATTATTTTTAATATTCAACTATAGTAGTAGTTTAAAAGTTACATGATGAACAAACTCAAATATAAAAGCTCAAAAATCTTCACTTGATAAATGTTTAAGTGACAAAAGGGTTTTAAGAAATGAAAAGAATGTATGAAGTGAAATGTTATGAATGAAAAGTCTGGTTTCCTTTTTCTCCTTCTTGTTTGTCGTTTCTGATTGGGTTTGCTAACAGAATCCAGGAGGGGACGGGGAGGTCACATGGCCAGCTGTGGTCAGGGCCACAGACCCTTCAGGGCAGACCTGCCTGTAGTCCCTGGCAGCGGTGGCACCCGTCAGGCCTGGTCCAGTCCCTGAAGCAGGGCCCCTTTGACTGCAGTATTGTCCTTGCAGATGAGCGTGTGGAAGAAAACCTTGCCAGAGGCATCAATCTGATCTAATTTCAATGCTTCCCTTTTCCACCCTGGGCCAGACAAAAGCACCAAAATGCTACATTTTAGATGTTTCTACTTTTCTTCCACCTTGTCTTGGAGAAAGGAGATGTAGTCACCGTGCAGCCTGGGGAAGGAGGACCAAGGGCAGGAACATGCTTAGCAGCTCCTACGTGGGAACAGCAGGACACAGGGCTAAGGAGGAGGAGTGGGACATTTGGTCACACCCCGGAACCGCTTGACCCTGAGGGTACTGAGCATTCCTTTGCTCCCAGGGAGGCAATGGGGCCAAAGTCGAAGGAGGGGCCAAGCCAACCTTCTTGAGGGACCTGGCATACAGGCACACGATGTGGGTTAGAGGTTGACGTTGACATTGACGTGGTGGTTGAACATCTCGTAACCGTCCTCCTGATGAATGGTTGTCCCGTGTCCCCTTGGGGGATGCAGTTCTGAAAGTCGGTGTCCATTAGGCCCCTCTTGATAACACCGTACAGCCTCCAGCTCGGCGGTCTCAATGGGGGCGCCTTCCTTAGCAGGCCCCTGAGCTGACCTTGCAGCTGCCTGGCGGGTTTGCTAATGATGTCGGTGCTTTCTGTGGCTTGAGACACAGGGGAGTGGACGGTTTTATTAAACTTCAATCCGAAGTTTACAAGTTTCAGACTCGGGGGTCAGAGTGTAGTTCTTTTCCAGGCAAGTGTCCAAGTGGTGCTGGGAGCACCTGATGAGGAAGATGGGCCTGGGGCCTTGGTTTTGTGGTGGTCTTGCCTAGACACCATATCTCCAGATTCCAGGCACCTCTTTTGTGGGTTGATAAGGGACTGTGGTTCTGGTCTGTCCCAGTTGGGATCCCAAATACCCAGCCTGGGCCTCACGGCACCAGCCATACCAGTGGTTCAGCCACAGAAGTTCCATGGCCCCACCTGCTGAAGGGTTGTTTTCAACCCCATCCCCACTGCAACAGCCAGAGTGCCATGACCAGTTACAGGGCCCCGGGGCCAGTAGAGGAGACGTTGAGAGAGCAAGTAAAACACAGCACTAGAAATTATGTTGTGGTTTGATTCCAGTGTGTGTGTCAAGAGAATCACACATTACTGCTGCTGATTCAAACACAGGCACTTACTTCCTCATAAATTGTTTCCAAAACCCCGGTTGCTTTTTGGTTTCTAGTTGTTTTGCAAAGCAAATTGTACGAAGAGCTAGCTTTTCCCTCCAGTGGTCTGCAGTGAAGAGTTGTCTGCCCAGGTATTCGGATCCTCAGGAGAGGGGTCAGCTTCAGCATGGCCTTCTGCCCCTCAGAAGGGTCATGTCATGACCCTCAGCAGCTCTGTCCGTAACTGAACATTTTTGTTGTGTTCAACACATGCTATTACTCACTTATTCATGATTTTGTATGAAATTTATTAGATGGTCAAATTTTACTTATTTGCTCTATTCCTAAGATTGTGTCTTTTGTGGAAACAGCCCAAAGGGACAAACTTGGGGGAAAGAGCTCTAATTAAAATTCTCTGAGAAATCAGCAGTAGCAATTAATGAGACAGAAGAGTAAAGCAGCACAAAATAGTCCTAAAAGAAGGCTCATCACACTCTGCAGACCAACCAACAGAGATTCTCCTGAACAACAGGCAGTAGGAGATTATAAATGCATAGAAACATCTTGTGTCCTGGTCCCCAAATTGTATGGCTGATACTCTGAAGCAGAAACACAAACTTCTTGTTAGTAACCTTCAATCTTGTGCAAATGAATACACATGAAATAAATCACAAAGTTAGGTCAGAGATCTTATTAATTCAAGCCCCAGCATATATTTTGGTGACTCTTGATTTTTTTGATAATTACTCAAACTTTACTCGTTACTTTTTGGCCCAGGTGTACAGTTGTTGGTTATCATTTGCTTCTTCCAGGTGTGCAGAGATATGTGCATATGCATTGTGCTTTACTTCAGCATTCCGGATGAAGAATGCATTTCAGACATCATTAGAAACGTTTTAAGGACTGAAGACACCAGGTTTGATAGTGAAATAGAGAAATAATGTTTATCACCCCTGATTTCACTTTGGAAAAAATATTATAGTATCATGAAATAAAGAAACAATGACTGTATTTATGCAATTAAAATGCATTCATTAGACTCTATGATGACTTAGCGTAGAATAAAGGTCTCTGGGAACTTTCCTGTGCAGTTTTATGGGATCTCATATTCCAATCCCTTAGGAATATGAGTGAGGCAACTTTATTCCAACATCCCTAATAGAAAGAAACAACTCATTCCCTGCCCCAGCATACCTCTGCCTTGTTCACTCTACATTGTGTCACTTGGATTTTGTGTTAGTAATGTTTTTGGGGGGAAGTTTCACCCCCTTCCCTTCCTCTGCGGTGTTCTGGAGTTTTATGAATACCTGGAGTGGGAATTTTTTCACTAGCCCGGTTTTTCTTAGTTTCTAATAACTACAAAGGTTTATTTCTTCATGTCATCCATTTTCTCTGTGATGCGAAGTGGCATTTCTTTAAACATGATTGAATGTCTTCTTTTGAGTGGTGGGAATTAGAGTTGAAAGGATATCTCTATGTACATAACTTTCCACTGAAAATCATTGAAAGTATGGAGGAAAGATAACGGCTATTGTTTGCACTTCAGTGTCACCTCTGAATCCAAGGGTGTTAGTTCAATATCTGCGAATCAGATAATTTCCTTCTAGATACACAGTGCTCTTAAGTACCTTCTCCCTGAATAAACAAGAACAACCCTGATCTCACCCTGCACATTAAATACTATCATATCTTTAATGCATATTAGGAAAACTGAGTCTCAAAGAGTTTAATTCTCTAAGATTGTAAAGTCAAAAAGTGGCAGAGTTGACATTCAAAACCAGTTCTGCCTGATTCCAAAGAACAAACACTTTTCTCTGTATCACGCTATCATGTTATCGCCTATTTTTCATAAAGGCAAAGTCCTCCTGTGGCTTGCAATTTTATAGGCTTAGAGCCTCTGTTAAGATTTCTTATTACAGAACCAAATTTTTCTACTTGTCATGGTAGATTGGTCTTCGATAGCCTGAGTTTTAAAATTTTGAATATTTTATCTTTTATTTATTAAAAAAAATTTATTCCATTTTTTCCATTAATCCTTGTACCTTTCCCCACACAATTACCACACTGTTGTCCATATCCATAAATCCTTTTTCCATTTTGCTGAATCTCTTCACCTCAACCCCTACCCCCAAGAGCTGTCATCCTGCTCTTTATGAGTCTGTCACTATTTTGCTTGTTAGTTCAGTTTTTTCATTAGATGCCACATATAAGTGAAATCATATGGTATTTTTCTTTCTCTGATTGGCTTATTTCACTCAACCTAATGTTCTCCAGGTCCATCCATGCCGTTATGAAGGGTAAAATTTTTCTTCTTTTTTATGGCTGAGTGGTATTCCATTGGGTAAATGTCCGATGGTGATTTATCTGCTCATCTACTGATGAACACTTGGGCTGCTTTCATATCTTGGTGATTGTAAATAATGCTACAATGAACATAATGGAGATTATGTTCTTTAGAATTAGTGTTTGGGACTCCTTCAGATATATTCCCAAAAGTGGAATTGTTGTGTCAAAAGGAATATTCATTTTTAATTTTTTGAGGTATCTCCATAATGCTTTCCACAGTGGTTGCACCAATCTGTATTCTCACCAACAGTGCAGAAGGGTTCTCCTTTCTCCACATCCTTGCCAGAACTTATTATTTGTTGACTTATTGATGATAGCCATTCTGACAGGCAAAAACCTGGCTTAAAATTTGAAATCAGTGACTTTGAAGAAAGACACCGGCTACTTTCCTGGCATTCTTACATCAAAATATAATTAGTTAAAGAAAATTTTACAGTGTCTTGAAATGACCATAAGGTTATTTTCAGTATTTCTTTAATTTTTATACATCTCTTTGATTTTTCCCATTTTTTAAAACTGTCAGGCTAAAAGTTTAGATAGCATGGACAGTTATTCACCCACAGGATAATCACTTCCATCAGTAAAAAGAGTGTTAGCAGTACATTTTTCCTAAAAAAATTTTGTGTATGCTTGTGTTACCATAATATTTGGATGAACAACTGAAAAAAATTTTTGGTTTATAACTTTTTAAAAAAATTTGAGTATGTGTATGTCTTACCTTTTGTTGAAGTCCCCAAATCTTGATGAGAATTCTAAAAAAGAAAATAAGTGCAAGGCACACTTGTTATTCAGAAAATAAATTCACAAAATAGTCAAACTGATAATACCCAAAGCCTACACATTGAAACTTCTCTGGAATTGAGAAGACAAAGTAGTTCTTGTTGTCATATGTAAATGTCTTTTATAAACAGAGGAAATCTAAACTGTATGAAAAACCTGAATGTTTGTTGTAATGAACATTTTAGATTACTTGATGTTTTAAAGAGAAATTTCTGGAATAAGCTCAGCCTTTTAGTATATTAGAACAGTTCTCTATTGCCTAAGTGCAACCCTCCTTTCACAACATTGTCTAATATTTTGATATAAGTGTATTTCTAATTCTTTCTGTTCGGTCTGTTTAATTCTCATTATTAGCACAAGTTTTGGGCTGCACCAAAAAGAGGGCTGGATGAAAGTGGTAAAATCATGTAAATTCACTATGTAGTTTCATTTTTTCCTTTATTTTCACGAGGTTAAAAGTTGTCATATGGGGGCTCCTGGACAAAGTCAAAGAGGGGTGGGGTCGAAGGTAGAGGGAGGGGGAGTGGTGGGGAGAAGATGGACAAAACTGTACTTGAACAATAAGAAAAAATTTTTTAAAATGTTTTAAAACATGAGACAATATGCTAAATTTTAAAAACACTATCTGAAATTTATTTTTGTTGTTATTTAAGTTTACATTCATTAGTATGATGGTTTTGTTTACTTCTGTACTTATTGGCTTGTTTATGTTAGTTTTGTTGGAGGCCTAGATTACTTTAGTGGTTCAGGATTTGCTGGTTATAACTTCATTATCATGAAAATTGTATAAGGTGATTCAGATTCACAAAAATAAGGTTTCAGACCAAAAGCAAATTCAATTTTTTAATAAGGTATATTTTAAATAGCAGTAAATTTTTTAAAAAGTTTTGCTTTCACAAGTTTGCATTTTAGTAAATTCAATTAATGGAAAGACCAATTTCTCAAATAAATAAACTAGGGAATAATTTTTTTCCTATAGCCAGAAACTTGCTACAGTATTCTTTTAGAGAGAAATATTTCTATCATTTTAAAAATGTAATTAAATTTATATACGACTTCTCACTTAAAAGTATTATTTAGTTGAACCTTTTCTGAAGCATTTCTGTTGGGTAAAATATTTCAGCTGAGCATAGTTTCAACCACTAGTCTTAACAAGTCCATATAGAAGGGGGAACCCCCAAAGCCCTGTAATTTATTTATAAAATATTGTGTATTTATTCTTGTTTAAACTTCGGTCACCTTCGAATTACTCTTCACTTGATGCAATACACCTATCGAGATGTTTTTTCCCATTGCTCAAAACAGTTTCTGAACTCGTCAGTTTTGCAGTGCTTCTGCCACTTTTTGTTTCACCCTTTCCACATTGACAAAATATTTCCCTTTAAGGACTTTTCTTTCATCTGGGGAAACCAAAAGAAGTCACTCAGAGTGAGATCAGGTGAATAGGCGGGGCGGGACATGGGGATCATGCCCTTTTTGGTCAAAAACTGCTGAACACTCAGTGCGGTGTGGGCAGGTGTGCTCGTAAATCACCCATCATGAAATGGGTGAACATATTGAAAGAGTCTTTAAAAAAAGTCACTGAATCCAAAAGCAGCCTCTCACAACACCAGCTGGTACACTGATGCAGATGGGTTCCTAGAACACTCATTTAGCGGGGGAAGCCTGTACTATAAGGGACCCACTCTCCAGAAGATAATTCCCTTTTTGCTGGGGTCAACACCTCATAAGAACTCTACCCCATCCATGTTAGCCTGACCATTGAAGATGTTAGCCTGACTTAATGAAAATTCAATTTATTCAGAAATAAAAACTGGTATTTTAAAATCACCATGACATCCACCTACAGACAGACCATGTGTAAGGCCATATTTTTTACTTTATGGTTGATTTATTGTATGAGCACTTAATGAAAATACATGATGTGAGCTTCTGGAATATTCTGAGGGATGAAGAACTGTTTCCAGTGCTGAGTGTGAGCATGAACAAAAGGACAACGACATTTGTGGTATAATCCGTCATCTTACCAAAACTTATCTTTAATAAATACCTAATTACTTCCCTGTGTGGAAGGAAATAGTCTCTTGTAAGTTGACAAAAAAATGCAGCCACAAGAAAAGAAGGCTTCTCAAGTTTCACTTTGTTGGTAGAAGACTCATCTGCCTCAGTATTTCTTTAATCTTGGTTCATGGTGGGTGGACAGACTGAACTACTGTGACGTTGTTAATTGCAGTTGGTTAATGCACAAATTCTGTAAAATGTGCTTGCTGCTTGTGCCAACATTCTTATGTAGGTGGGCTCATAATTATGTTAGGATGGAAAAGGAGATGAACAAAGAGTCTGAGTGAAGGTGATGTAGAATAAGCAAACTTTTAAAGTGTGCTCATAGTAAGTAGAGTCTGTTTACTAGGGGATATTGAACTTTCGATTTTGGTCATTGACATGTCTGAAATAAAGCTGTTAATTGTCAATTCTTTTGTTCATTTCTATGCATGAATGATCATATGCAATTTAGTCCTCATAAGTATATAAGAAATGTAAAATGTGAATATGAGCTTTCCTTGAGAATTATCACTATTCATAGCTTTCCTAGGAAATACCCAATTTCTCCTTGAAGGATTCTTTTGGCTTCAGATATATTGAAAGTTTGATATTTCAGAGAAAATTGTCATTTGTATTCCTTTAAGAAGCTTCAGAAAATGAATGTTTTAAAGGTAAAGCTTTTTATCTAGTAATACTTTAACATTATTTGAAGTGCCTCATCCTAAAATTAGATTTTCCTCATTTTTTGATCAGTCGTTTGTTTTTACTGATTCACTGAGAGTTGGACATAAAAATGGATGAACATCCAAGTGATCTCACCAGATGGGAAGGCATGTGCTCACACTTATGCATCTGGTCTACCCCCCTGGCAAAGGCTCACATTAGTCATGACGTTGGTGGTTATCAATGGCCCTGAGATAGTGGGGACTTAAGTGGCACTTGTGTGAATTAACACTACTTTGACCACATGGGAAAGGTTCTCAGAAACTACCACCAGCACCATCCCCACTACCTCCACTAATGATAATGGCTCTCATTCAGGACACTAGCTTCTGGATTACTATTATTAATACTATTTTAAATTAATTTAATTATTAACATTATTTCTAATACTAATTTCATAAGAAAGCATTAAACATTATTTTTAATACTTGTAAGAACCCTGCAAATTTTCTTATTTTTCTGTTTTAGAGATGATTAAAACTAAAGCTCAGATAAATGAATGAATTTCCTAAACGATATTCATCTAGAAAGTAGTAGATCTTGAATTCAAATCATATTTGCATAACCTGAAGCTCTTTGTATTTTAATATCTCCTTTATGTGCTTGTAATGCCTTTAATATGCGATAATCAAAGTGAAACTAATTGTTTGCTGAAAGTAAATTTTCAGTACCTCGTTATCCTAACTTCAGTTGTTGGAAGGTTTTTCTTAGCATTATATAATTCTTAAGTTTTTGAGTTTATCAAAATATTTTCAAAAGATATTGGTGATAGGTTTTTCAAGACTATAGTATAATTCTCTTACCCTGACACAGAATAGAAAAAATAGCTTAGATGTGTTCACATCAGATTTATTACCTTCATACCATTTGTGAAAACCATGGATCTTACTATCGACACAGAAGAACAGTTTTGGAGACTACTTAGTTATTTCATTTTCTTCTATAATTGGAAATTATAAGAATAGATATTTCCCCACTAATAAAAATTTAAGGAAATAACACGTCTCTCTCAGAAATTGAATTTCTGGATTCATTGGTAATATTATTTAAATTTTGATTTCTTTATTGCTTTGTGTTTTTAGTTTTTAATAAATGTTTATCTTGAAAATCTTTTGGTGATGTGACTCTATAGTTCCTCACAGTCATCCCTGTTACTGTTCATATTTGCAAATAAAGTATTTGAATTTCTCTACTAATTATTACTAGCTAATCAAAAAAACATTCTAATTAAAACATTGAAAGTTCGGCTTTAAGAAATTACTGATGTTTTCATAATCACCTATTTGAAACAACCAGCCCAGTGAATATATACATATTTGCCCATTTTCTAATTGCATCTTTTTGAAATTTCAAGGATGGCATATTTCATGTAATATCATCTCTGCTGCTCCGTCCCATGCAAGTAAGGATGCAGGTAATCACTGTCATGAAATTTCACATGTGCTGGAACGTGTGTAGGGGTCTGGGTTTAAGTCTCTACTTTGCCACTTATTAATGCTCTATACACAAGTAGTATAAACATCAGATTTTAGTAATGAAGTGAGCATTAAAATACCTACTCTGTAGCATTGCTGTGAGGAAGAACAAATAAAATAAAACTCAAATTAAGTCATATATTAGTGAAACCATTTTATTATTGCAGGGTACTATCAAGTACTTATGGTTCTCATAGTCATCATAATCATCATATCTTTCTGTTTAATCCCTTGCTAATCTAAGTCTAACAATAAGACTGAATCGATTCATCGGACCAGATTTCCTATTATTTTTTCCTGGACAACAATCACACCTACATCAGATTTCTGAGCTTAAAAAATAAATCACATAGATCTCATTTTTTTTAACTGAAAAAAAGAGAAAGAAACCAGGAAAGCATTACAGGATGTGGTATTGTAGAAGCAGTGTGCATTGCAAATTCAGCAAAAGATGTCACAAGTGCTGATCTTTTCTACACATGTGCTTGACCATGAAAGCAAGGACACTTACGTATGCATATACCAGTGCACGTGAGAACCAATAATAGTCTGTAACATGCACTGGCCTGTGAATATTATTATATAAGTATATTCACCCAGGTAGATTGTGGGATTGATTTCAGTCTCACCTGGAAGTTATATTGTTATTGCAAACTTCAAAAATGTAAGAAATTTCCTTTTAATTTAATTAAATCTCTTTGTATAATAAGTTTCCATTATGCCCAAATGATTGAAATATATGTGCACACACACAAACACATACATAGTAGTTAGTCCTGTCCTTCAGTTTCCTTAATTATGAACTTAGATTTAAAATAATTTCTGTGTAATAAATGAGTATATTTACCTCTGATTTTCTCTGTAGAATTAGTTTCAGTTCACCTACAGCATCTGTAATTTGCTTCGTCTCCACACATCCCAGAATACTGCATATATTTTTAACTTCTTCAATTATATTTTCCACATTTTGCTGTAGATGGAAAGAGTCATACCTTATAGTTTATTAAAATTGAGAGGATCCTAATTTATCTTTACACTAATTCTTTTTCCATGAAGAAGAAATGGAATAAAATGTGGTTGTTTGTTCCTATATACAGGAATTTTCAAGACTCTTTACCTGATGGTCTGAGCTACAACTTGCATTGAGTGAATGCTCGAAAAGAAGTAGAACTATTAAGATTATACATATCAGTTCTAACTCTAATTTAATTATCTGAAATAAAATGGAAGAGAAGGAGTAGGGGAGGAGGAAGAAAGGAAGGGAGGAAAGGGAGGGAGGGAGGGAGACAGAAAGATGGATGAAGGGAAAGAGAATGTCTGTTTTTTGCAAAATATTTTGGAAACAAGGCAACTGACAGCAGACTCATAAAGAGTTTCAGAATGCATCTGTTTTCATAAGCAGTATACCAGAGGGCAATTTATTAAAACTCATATTCACAGCATCCAGAACAAATTTAGGACAATGAAGTTTGGTGTTAGAGTGATTGCTAATCATTTGTGCTATCCTAGAAGCAACTGATGTTTCAAAAAATTACTGATGACAAGTATAGTCTACAGTAGTGACCAACTCCTCTTAATGTCAAAGTTACTGGCTGCACTTAAGAGAGTTATGCACAGATATCGTGGTCATAGTTCTAAGAGCTTCTTTTTAAAAAAAAAAATTTATTGTTGTTCAATTACAGTTGTCCTCATTTTTTCCCCATTGCTCTCCCCTGCCCTGCTCACCTCCCCCCTCCCACAGTCAATCCTTTCCCACCCGCATTGTCCTTGTCCATGGGTAAGAGCTTCTTTTTTAATTGAATTTATTGAGGTGACATTGGTTAATAAAATTATATAGCTTTCAGGTATGCAACCATTACTCTTTATTTCTCATGTTTCATGTGTTCTTAAATGAGCTTTCATTTAAAAAAATCTGCTCTATTCTGACCTTATTCCTTTCCACAGATCATCAGTAACTATGCTGAGAATTCTTTTTCTTCTTTAATTTTGTGCTACTCACCTTTCACTCTACAATATTTTTATACTCTGTCTACATCATTAGTGATGGTTGCTTTTCAAAACATGTCAGCTCTGTCACTGGCACCACAGTTGTTCCAATGGAGGATTAGAACAGTTTATTTCAAAACAGATGGGAAAATATTTTTACTTTTTTTTTTCACAGAGACATGGATTTACAACCCCCCAAAGGTTTTAACTCTACTCATTTTAGATTATTTTCTTAACAAAACATTATCAATATATAAACACAAAATAAGTATTATATTAAGGGAATATCATTTTGTTTCATTTGTGGAAAAAAAATTTTTAATGTGTTGCCAGTATCTCTTATATGATTTTATAAACACTGAAAATGGATGGCAAAAACTTAAGAAGAATAGCTAATTAATACTGTGAAAGACACAATTAGTATTCCAAAAATGATAACACACTCAATTAATGAGCTAACATAAGAAGATGCAATTTAATTGAGATACATTTTGTCTTTCACAGAATCATAAAGTACAACTACTCAATTATAACACAGGGAAGAAAATTTTATAAATAATTCACATGATAATAAGTCAGCTGTTTTGCTTATGTTTGACCTCACTATGAATCAACATTGTGACATGGCTGCCAGAATATTTACTTTATTATAACTAGAAAGTTAAGAGTTCCACCGCATTTTCTACATATATAATCTGAACGGAAGTTTAGTTTGGTGTACCACTTTTGAGGTTGATCTTGACAAATTGAATTTTCACAAGAAAGAGAAACTTAATTATTAATATACTGTCAACATACTCAGTAAGAACAGTATAGCAGACTTTATATTGGCCTTGCTATCAAGCTATGTGTGTTAAAATCATGGTTCTGCCTCATTTCTACCTTTGACCACTACCAAATTCCATGGGTCTGAGTTCCCTCTTCTGTAAAATTAGAATAGTAATCATTATAGGGTTGTTGTAATGATTAAGTAAGACCAAATATGAAAAAGTATCTGGCGGAGAATATAGATTCAATTTTAGCTAATTAATTTTTGCTTAATTAATTTTTATCTATTCACAGAGATTTTTCAGGTTATAAGAGAAATCAAACACAGATAACTAATAAATAAAAATTAAAAATTCAAACACTATGGGAATGGTACATATTGGTTGCTAGGTTTAGTTTTCATTCATATCTTCTAAGTGTATCTGTGACAAATGTGAATTTGTGGAAATCCATAAAATATTATTAATTGAAATGCTAATGCTGTGTTGACTTGTGTCACTTTATAGCTAATTTACTTCTCACTCATCTTGCAGTGCTTCTTATCTGATCTATTTATCTCATTTAAACCTCAAGCAACTCTGAAACATAAATCTTGTATTTATTATATTCATATATCACTAAAATTGCTAGAATATGTGAAATGAAATATTGCAATAGGAGAATGAACTATGTGATTCGTGGGATGTGAGAACCAACAGAAAGGCTAGATTTAAGTGACAGCAAAACTTCGTATGTGGGTATGAATATGGGGTGCTATTAATTATGGCACAGAACACAGGCAGAGAGGTAAACTTTTTGGTGGGTTTGTTATGCATATAGTTTTAGTACACATAGCTTGAGCTTCCAAGGGGACAACCAACTAGACACAGCCTTCCGACGTGCAGAAATGCAATGGGGATGCTGGCTGTGGAAACTGTTGTACTGAGACACACACACACACACACACACACACACACACACACACACACACACGGAGCACACAGTCATATGAATACTAACTGGACTATAAGAAAAACATGTAAATGTATAGCTTAGTCTGAAACAAAGGTGAGATAAATATCAGGGTGACAGGAAATTGGAGAGGAAAATCAGGCCAGAGTAGTAGCTCCAACACTGATGCTGCAATGCCCTGGCCTGGGGGAAATAATTGGTTTTAGGCCCCCAGGTTTCAAGATTGACTTTACTGCTCACAATGAAACAAGTGCTGAAATCTTAGACCCAAATTAGTTGTAGGTATTGGTAGGGGAAGGGTCAGAGCTGGAGCTGGGAAATAAATTTCCAACATTGGATAGATTGCCATCTGACAAGGCGGAAGAGGAAACACCGTGCTTACTGACCAAGAGAACATTTGAGGAAGCATTTCTCTACCCAGGGGCTTTGAGTAAGGAAAACGTTTACCTGAGTAATTGTGTTATGTTTAGCTGTATTAATCTGTACTACCCACATTAAGTATCTATGCTAAAAATTGGGCCAGACTATTGTGATTCTCTGAGTTAATGAAAACTGATCATCATGCTGTGATGTTATTTAGTGTGACATGTTCCAGGCTTATCTTAGGAAATATTGGATGTATCATAGACTATGAAGGAGTGGTATTCTAATACTTTAGATATGAAGCTTACCTTAAAAGTATTCGGAACATTGAAGAAATTTGGTGGCAAACATTTCTCCTGTGCATCTTTCTGGAGAACAAAACAAAATAAAACAAAAAGACCATGAGGTTCCCCTCACCTTCATTTAGCTGTGGTAGAGACCAAAATAATGTGTTTAAACAGTCATGTAACAGCTTACAATTTTTCAGGGTTTATATAAACCTTAATGAATTTCTATTTTTATTTACATACTGAAAATTATCAAATTCAATTAATGAGTTTGGAGACAAATTGAGAATGTGGAATGATTTCCTTTCCAGGTTTAATAGTTAGTGCTAGTATAAATTGCTTGTTCTTTAAATATTAAAAATAGCATTTGGACTTCCATTTTAGTTTAAAATATTCAACTTTGTTCCCACTGTAACAATGAAAAAAAAGCAGAAAATATGCAAAATCATTATTTTTTCTGACCCTAGTATAGGTTCGAGGTCGCAATGTAACCAAGTATGCTGAGTTCCAAAGTTAATCAGCTTCTTCAAGGAGAGATGGGGCACACAGTCTTTGACCTTTGACAGAGCACAGGAGAAAGAAGTAGATACTATATAAGAAGGTAAGAATAAATCAGCTAAAATTTTAATGAATTCTTAAACATTAGGTATGAACTAGTATGTCAATTTGAAAGATTTGGAATTCGAGGTATTCACATTCCATCTGAAGCTCTTTTCCATGGACGCCTACCAGCTGTTCAGGGGAAATATTAAAGGCAGTGCAGGAAAATGAAGATCCACGCAGTGGTGCAGCTATGCAGGTGTGTATGTGCGTCTATGGGACAGGCACAAAGCCCTGCTTATTTCGGTGAAGCCTCTTCCCATAAGAAGTAAAAACCTTGATTCACTGGCTGATGGTCTTAGGAAAATGATGACCCTAGGAAGGTTAGAATACCCTCTGTCATTCTGATTCCAAGCAAAGATTTTTGCTTTTGTGTGGGAGGTGGAAAGAGAAAGAAAAGCAATTTGCCTCTGGGGGAGAGGTAGATATGGCTGCAGATCCTTCACTGATGAGGGAAGCCTTTTGCTTTCTGAAGGGGCAGGAGACCCTATCTTGAGTCTTGGATCCTATGCGGATGCCAGTCACAGGTCAGGTACCGATACCAATGGACAGCTTGTCTGGACTGTTGGGAGCAGGCTGATGATGGGGAACAGGAGAGGTCACCAGGGGAGATAGAGATAGGCTGTGGGAATGGAACCTGGGAGCTGCAGGTGCACCAAGCCACGTTCTTTGAGGACAAATATCAAAAGTTCGAGTAATGCCTTCACAACCACCCAGGGCCATGACAAGGATATTGAGTTTTGAAGCGCAGTGCCAGGTGCTGAGGTTATAAGGTCATGATGCCTGGATAGCTGAACACGTGCCTAATGTGGAGGTCCTGCTCCTGGCTGCAGATGCCCTGCCCCACCTGCTGAGACCACCCTTGGCATTGCCTGAGAGGCCGAGCAGGTTTTCCAGGATCCTTTAACCTAGGCTTTCAGTTTAGTCACTCTCTGTCAGTAGCCTTTAGTGTGGGCAACCTGCTGCATGCAGGGACTGGGGCATGAGAGGCTCAGAGTGGGTGGAGCACCACGGGAGTCTCCCTTCCCCCAGCCAAAATAGCAGCAGGGGGTGATCCTTACAGAGCATGAGCAAGGCTGGCAAGGTAATCGGATAGAGCAAAAAGCTCTCCTATTCCCTCCTGGTACCAGATTGGGAGAGGGACCAGGGGAAGGGAGGCACATGGACCATAGAGGGCAGAGTGGTGGTAGGGAGAGGTGCTGGATCAAAGAGGTCACCAGCTTAGCCTAGGGAAAGAAGGAATTGGTTGGGAGGTGAACCCACTCAAAGTAATAAAAAGTTTAGGAAGTTAATGGGTCATTCTGAGAAAGCACCTGGCCCATCCCACACCCAAAGCAAATATAGTCCCAGGGGAACAAAGAAACGCTCCTTTTATGGTTGATCACTGACTGGAACCTGTACTCAGAAAGTGCACTGGCCCGCCCTCTCCACGGACCATGTGGCCTTAGCAGTTACATAGCCCATGGCCTCCAGGAGAGAGTCTCTCTTTTTCTCACCAACCCGGTGAAACATTCACTGGTGCTTTCATGTGCTCCCATGTTCAGGAGCATGCAACCT
Organism: Mormoops blainvillei; assembly: GCA_004026545.1. NCBI lineage: Eukaryota > Metazoa > Chordata > Mammalia > Chiroptera > Mormoopidae > Mormoops > Mormoops blainvillei. The sequence goes on along the minus strand of PVJD01005707.1, from coordinate 51,496 downwards.
AGAGGCTCTAGCTGCCACACGGCCTTTACTGTGGCCCCTCACACGCAGCCGTCAGGAAGGAGCCTGAAGTGGGGCAGCAGCTAGAAACAAACTAAGCTACCTGGATGACCACTTAGCCACAGGTTCCAAATGATGGCACTTTAAAATGGAGTATGACCTCTGGGCACTGTTTTTTTGTTTTGATCTTGCTGAGAACAGCTGGGTTTTACTTGGGTTTTGACGGGGAGATCAGCTTTGAGAAAAGGAGTCCCTCATTCTTCCAGATCATTCAGCATCTGAATAAGAACTTTCTCTCTTTCTTACCAGCCTCTGCCTTGAGAGTTTGTCTTTACTGGTAGCAGGCAGCTGTACCTCCATGTTTATTCAGTAACAATACCACTGGGAGGAGGTGCAGAAAACTCTCCTGTACAAAACTACACATAAAAGGCACATGTAGAGGGTCAGGAATTCTCATAAAGTTCCAATCTTGAGATTTAAGAACACAGTCTAGGGCTGTGGTTGATCATTATAACACAAAGCTCCCTTTGGCCAACTATAAAAAAATTGATTCTATTTTTACCAATGAACAAGAGAAGAGTATGTGGGGGGGAGACAAACATATTGAGAAGGACCTAGGCATAAGCAAACAGGGACTATTGAAAGCAAACAATGTCACCCTAGAGATTATTATGCTAAATGAAGGAAGCCAGCCAGAGAAAGACAAATACCATGTAATCTCACTTATATATAGAATTTAATGAACAAAATAAACTGATGAACAAAACAGAAACAAAGACATGGATACATAGAACAAACTGACAGCTCTCACAGGGGAAGAGGGTTGGGGGCTGAGTGAAACCAGGTGAATAGTTTAAGCAAAGCACACATACACATGCGCACATATAGCACACAAGACACAGACAACAGTGTGGTGATAGCAAGAGGGAAATGGGGGTGGGGCTAGGTGGAGTTGGCGAAGGGAAGATAAAAGGGGATGGAAAGAGACTTTGCTTTGGGTGGTGGGTGCATCAGGAGGTGTGCAGATGATGTTTTGTTGAGTTGTACACTTGAAATCTACATTGTTTTGTGAACCAATGTCACCCCAATAAATTCAATTAAAAATAAATTAAACTTAAAATTAAAGCCCTTTCTACAAGGAGAACTCCAAACAGATTATTTCATTGATGAATTCTATAAAGCATTTAATTAAGGAAGAAATAAAACCAAATCAAAGTCTTTCAAACTACAGAGTAGTGGGAGTACTTCTCAATTTATTTTCAAAGGTCAGCATTACTCCAATGTCAAAACCAAACCATGGTATTACAGGAAAATAAAAATATAAACTTATGTCCCTCATGAACATAGATACAAATATCCTTAACAAAATATTTACTTATTAAAGCCAGAAAGGTTCTGTGATTTATTTCAACAATGCAAAGATATTTTTAAAATATGAAGAGAATAAATAAGAAAAGCCCATATGCCAATCTCTATAGCTAAAGGAAAAGCATTTGACAAAATATATCACCCATTCATGATATAAACTCTTAGCAAACTAGAAATAGAAGGAAACTTTCCTGACCTAGTAAAGGGCAATGAGCTTCATATCATATCTACATAACCTCAAAATAACTTCATAGTAAATTGTACAAGACTAAAACTTTATCTCTAAGATTAACAATATGGCAAGGATTTTGTTTTATCACTTGCAATAAAATTCTGTTGAAGATCAAGGCAAAAGAAACTCATGTTGATGGTCGCATAATGTCTAGGCGGGGAGGGATTTACTATGAAAACGGACCTGCGTGCTCTTTGGTATAATGGACATAATTTTATATCTTGACTTAGTGGTGGTTGCATTGATATATGCATTTTCAAGACCAGTCAAACTCTACAGTTAACTGAGTATTATTATATAAATTAAACCTTGAGAAAGTTGATGTAATAATAAGATATCATAAAGAAAATAAAAAGACAAGCTAGCAGAGATACTTACAATACACATAAGCAAAGAAAGAATAATTGTACAGGTAACTCCCAAAAACTATTTGAAAAAGATAAGAAATGTAGGACAAAGGACAAAATATTGGAACATGAAAATTATCAAAATGACAATTTGATGTTATCTTTAAAAAGATTAAAGAATCCTGAATGTATTAATGGTCAGGGAAGTGAAAATTAAAAATGAAATGAGATGTCATCACGTTTACCTCATGTAGGTAAAATTTGGAAAGTGAGACTATATTACATGTTAGTGAGAAAAGGAGCAATGGGCATGCTCATGGTATTGCAAAATGTCTGAGCCCCTCTTGGAACAGTAATACCTTTGGTATTACAAGCAATTTATGTTACCTTGTAAGTTTAGGGTCCTAGATATACACCCTAGAAGAGCCTTGATATTAGTTCAAATGCACACAAACAACAGAGTATAGAAATAATTAAGCATCACTCATCTGATTGAGTACTATATAGCAATGAAAATAAGCAAATCAAAACCACATGGAACCAAGTGGATAAATCTCAAAAACTATATTGAGTGTAAAGGTACGTAGTGTAAAAGTATATACATTTTGATTCCATTTAGATAGATGTTAAAAGGACACCTAAACCTTATATTGCTAATGGATGCACACTTTGATGGTGAAATGGTAAAGAAAAGCAACAAAATACTTTTAATCAAAGGATGCCTCTTATGTAGAGGAAGAGAGATATAAAGTGGCACACAGGCATATCCTACGATGTGGGCAATATCTTGTTCCTAAACTTAATGTTTAACATGAATGCCTGCTCTTTTATTTTTCTTTAATTTGTCTATATCTTATTATATGTTCTCTATGTGTTATAGAATTCACTGCACAAATTCCAAATCAAATGCCAGATCATGTTATCTCTTTGACAGAACCTTTTAATGCTTTCTTTCTCACTAGGAATGCAAATTATGTTGGTTAATGATTAGCTTCTTTATTGGAGATTTCCTTTCAATTTTCATTTTTCTTTTTCTTCAAGTCTGGGGGTGTTCAATGCTTAATGGGTTTGACTTTTAGTCATTTCAGTTCACCCTTTGTTTCTGCTAAGATAGGCTCCAATTCTGCAGTTTTGTTTTATTTTTCTTGTGATCCAACTTTTACCTCTTTTTCTCTTTGATTTCTTCTTTTATGACCTTTCAACTGACCCTTGTTACCAATTTTTTTCTTATTTTTAATGGATTTTTTTGCTCCATTCTCACATTTTATTATATTATATTTCAAATGAAAATCAGTTTTGTGACATTTTACTTCTGGATCCTATACAGTCCTCTACAAAGTGTGAAAAATAGTAACTCTGATAGCAACAAAGTCACACTTGTACTTACCTTTCCTTGAACACTTTTTATCTTCCACACACTATATTATATTAAGCATGGTTTCATTAATTTAGAAAATACTATTATATTTTATTATATTAATTTAGTAATGAATAAACTCTAGAAAGGTTAAATAAAAACTTCCATGGTTGGCAGAGGGTTGGCATATACATCTGTCTGAATTTGGAATCTCTGCTCCTAAATTCTGTCCTTCCTGTCACTCCATTTAAGTTCTGTTTCAAATTGGAGCTTTTGAATATCCAGCAACAGATCTGCTTGAAGCTAAAAGAGCTTCAGTTCTGAAAAAAACAAAATATATGGGATCCCTATCTGTCCCTTTTCTTCCTACTTATATATGGAATTTTTAGCCTCTGTCTAGAGGCTGAATACAATTGGATTTGGGTTTTGGGGAGGGAAAAGTGTCAGTTAAGTAACATTCTGCCTTCCTCACTGAGTCACTTGAACTTGAATAATAAATATATCATATTCTTCTGGTTATTTAGTTGATACAGTCTCTGAGCCATGGGCTAGATGATAAAGAGTTTGGAGGTTTTTAACTCTTTCCAGACCAGGTAGATGTTTCATGAAGCTAAATCACATTATGAAGCACGAACAGATTTTTCTTAATCTAGGTCCCTCTAGTTTAAAATTAGTGTACCAGTTACTAGATTCTAGTGTCAGTTTGTCATCAGTGACAGGAATTCCTAAATTTCTCTGAAAATCCTACTTGACACTTAAATAAAAACTGGAGATTATACAATCTAATGCTACTGGGAAGAAACAACTTTTCGTCAGACAGTAACACTTTCATCTAGGTTGGAACCTGGTTTTACACTGCGGTGCTTTGTAGAAAGGTGCCTTGTAGAAACCCCACTCTAGTGTGTTGTTTATGCGGGCTATGCTGCCTCTTCAACTAAGACCTCAACAACTTCAGAACAAGGTTTTGACTTTCATTTCTCTTCATTCTAATGAGTAAATAGTTTAGTAATTTGTATTAAGTAATATGTGAGGAAACATTCTTTCAAGGTGCCTAATCTGAAATTAAGTCAAGTTTAAAATATGTTATAATCATTGTTGAAGAAAGAAAATATTTGAAAACTTAAATTATCCACACTGATATTCAATAATATTTATACCATATTTATGAAGCCTGTATATTTGTTATTTTTAAAAATCATGTGTAATGCTCCAAGGTTGGGAAATATAAAAATGTAATATTCAACTTGATACTGTTTTGGCATTGATAGAATGCTACTTAATGTACTTGTCAAATAAGTAGAAAGTGCAAAATTGTGAACTGATAATATCACAGTCTCTCCTCACTTCTCAGGTATTTGCTATTGATTATGTTTCACAGATAGGATCTCACTTGAAAAGCTCATTGTTTTCACAGGCTTCATTTGGAAAATTGCAGACAATGTACCCTAGTTATAAAGTAGTTCAGATGTGGGCAATGATAACTATTTGCCAGTGATAATATAAGGGTACTATTTCTTTGATGTTTTGCCAACAAGTCATATTTTAAAAATTTATAATAGTTTCTTTCAAAATGCAAATATTGGATCCTTCATGTATGAGTAATATGTTCAAACTTCTATATTTGGAAAATTAGAACTGTTAATAGATTCTCAACAGTTTGTGTGTGTGTGTGTGTGTGTGTGTGTTATAAAAAACATCTATGATGCATGAATAGTAATGAGACATCTGGTGTTTAGATAATTAAAATTCATCTATAAGAACTTTACCATAACCTCAAAAATATATCTATATATAGTCAAGATACATAAATGATCTAAGAATGAAGTCTTAAACTGCCCTGTTCCCTGGTAAATTTCAAATTCTACACTAGGAAGAATGACTATCACAAAGATGAAGAATAAAACTGAAAGTAGTAATTGTGACATGTTCATGAGACTTAAAACAATCTAATTTTGAATTATTTTCACATTTCACACTTTAAATTTCTAGATTCAGGTCATGCTCAAGAAAGGAAAATGGGATTAGAGAGGATTACACTTGAGGAAAAAATATCAGTCATGTGTTTGTCATCACCCTGTCTTTAAATATTCCGGTGGAATTCACACATGAATTTGGCATCTATATCAAGAAATAAAATTTATTATTTTCAGAATACTTTACGGTTCATTAATATTAGAAATAGTTATTTAAGATATATGTCATTTAATATGCATTCAGGAATCAAATTATTTAATGAAGAAAAGTAATCCTCACTTGTTTTAAAACATTCTCTTACACAAATTTCTTTAATCAGATGTTTTATCTGTGGAAGACTAACCCTTCCCAGAAAGAACAACTTGTAAGAAATGATCTGCCTAATGGCAATCACAACTTGGATGCTCAATTTGTGACCAAATTTCAGTAGCCTGGGACTGAATCCATCATTTTCCTAGGCCAAACCAACTTCTCTTCACTTTTGTAGTGGGTTGATATTTTTATGCAAGCAGTCAGTAGCCAGGAGTCCGGAGGAAATTTAGTCAAACTGTTGTCTTGTTACTCATAGTATTTTACCAAATCATGTAAATTGTACATCTTCACCTGTTAGCATCTATTCCCTCCTGTCCATCTGTATATTAGAACTTTTGTCAATGCCCTCATCATCTCTTTGGGCTAATGAATGTCCCTTTAATCGCTCACCTGTCATTCTACAGCTCTGCATATTAGCTCTATGTCATCACCTGATAAATCAGAAAATCATTCAATTGTCAATAATATGTCCTTAAGATATTATATAACTTGGTCCCCATTTACTTTTTTCATCTGGTCTCTTTTCAGGCTCTCTAACCTTGAACTCTATTTGCAGCCCTTGCAAATTTCAGTTTCCTAATCACAGCAGGCTGTCTCATTCATGTTTTTCTTTGCTGAAAGTTATCCTTATTTCTTACCTTCCTCTACTATGCCCTTTCTATGATTGGCATATTTATTTTTTCAAAATTCAGATCAAATAAGTAAAATTGATAAACCCCTTTTATGTGTCCTGTACACCCATAGGTCTTTCAAGGACTGATGATATTTCATTACACATATTATGTTACATTACACATTACATATATTTATTTGTCTGTTTTGTCATAGTAGAATTAAAGTCACTCAAGTATAGACACTGCTTTATTCATCTTCATATATTAAGAAACTTGTAAAGTTTTAGAAAATAGTTGATGCTTACTAAGTGCTCATTGAATTGATAGACAAAGTAACAAATGTTATTACCTGGGTTTTCAATAGGGATTTCAGGTGGGAGTCATATTTTTTGATTGCTGTTGAAAGGCACTGTCTGGAAAGAAAAAAAATTCCTTAAAATTGGGTGGGAAAGCATATTAATTTTAGTACATTTATCCCAAAATTAGGCTTTGTCTGCGATTCTGTAGCAAACTAGCTTTTAGAAGAATTAGTGCTGACCACTTTGTAGTCTATATCGAGTGACCCCAGGATGCAGGCAGTGGCTGACCTTGGTCTGCATCAGAGTTCCTGCCAAGAGACCTCGTAACCAGCACCACCCAACTACCTCCATAAATGATACACCCAGAGGGCAGACTTTGCAAGTTTCGGAGTCCTGCTAGAGTGAACCTTGCTCAGTATGGTCAACTCCTTCACAACAGCTCCTACACTGCAGTCATGGCCAGTCCTTACAACCCATCAGCTTGAGAGTCAATCCCTCCCACTGATGTGCCAACAGCAATCAAAGGTAGATCCTAAAAGAAGAGCACACAACCCATATAAGTGACACACCTGGAACACATGGCTCAGATGAGCAAGGAGACTGCCACAGGCCTCAGAGGACGCCTACTAAATAAAGCCATTCAATCAAGATTAGGAGGGGTAGCAGTTTTGCCAAATACATAGAAACAAACACAGGGAAGCCGCCAAAATGAAGTGATAAACCAACGTGTCTCAAATGAAAGGACAGAACAAAACTCCAGAAAAAAGAACTAAACAAAATGGAGACAAGCAATCTGCCAGATGCAGAGTTCAAAACACAGGTTATAAGGATACTCAATGATCTCAGTGAGAATGTCAACAAAGAGATAGGAAACATAAAAATGGAGATAGAAAACAAAAAAAAGAACCCATCGGAAATGAAGAATACAGTAAATGAAATGAAGAATACATTAGATGGGCCCTGGCAGGTATGGCTCAGTGGATTGAGTGTTGGCTTGTGAACCAAAGGGTCATGGGTTCAATTCCCCAGTCAGGGCGCATGCCTGGGTTGTGGACCAGGTCCCCAGGAGGGGGCACACGAGAGGCAACTACACATTAATGTTTCTTTCTTTCTCTTTCTCCCTCCCTTCCCCTCTCTCTAAAAATGAATAAATGAAATCTAAAAATAAAAAAGAACACATTAGAGGGAATCAACAATAAATTCGACCAAACAGTTGATCAAAATCAGTAATTTGGAAAATAAGCCACCAGAAGACACCCAATCTAAACAGCAAAAAGAAAAAAAAGTTAAAAAAAAAATGAGAATAGTCTAAGGGGCCTCTGGGACAACATGGAACATACTAAAATTCTCATCATAGTTGTACCAGAAGGAGAAGAGAGAAAGGAATTGGAAATGTATTCGAAGAAATAATGATGGACGACTTCCTTAACTTGGCAAAGGAAGTAGACGTACAAGCCAAGGAAGCACAGGGAATCCCAAACAAAATGAACACAAAGAGACCCACACCAAGACACATCATAATTAAAATGGCAAAGGTTAAATACAAAGAAAGAATCTTAAAAGCAGCAAGAGAAAAATGGTAAGTTAACTATAAGGAATCAGACATTAGACTGTCAGCTGACTTCTCAACAGAAACTTTGCAGGCCAGAGGGATTGGCACAGAATATTCAAAAGTGATGAAAAGCAAGGACCTGCAGCCAAGCTATCATTTAGAATTGAAATGTTAAGGGGTCTTCCTTAAGAAGAAGAAAAAATAAAATGGCAATAAGTACATATCTACTAGCAATTACCTTAAATGTAAATGGATTAAATGTTCTAATCGAATGATATAGAGTGGCTGAATGGATAAGAACACAAGGCATTTACATATACTACTTATAAGAAACTAACTTCAGGTGAAAAGACACACACAGACTGAAAATAAAGAGACAGAAAAAGGTATTGTATGAAAATGGAAATGAAAAGAAAAATAAAAAGCTGCGGTAGCAATTCTTATACCAAACAAGATAGACTTTAAAACAAAAGCTATAACAACAGACAGAGAAGGACCTAGCAGTTCCACTTCTTGGTATTAATCTGAAGAAACCCAAAACACTAATTTGAAGAGACATAGGCACCTTTATGTTCACTGAAGCATTATTTGCAACAGCAAAGATATGGAAGCAACCTATGTGACCATCAATAGATGAATGAATAAAGAAGTGGTATTATATACAATGAGTGAAAAAAAAGAAGGGAAAAAGAAGTACAAATTGGTAGTTACAAAACAGTCATGGAGATATAAAGTATAGCATAAAGAATATAGTCAATAATATTGTACTAACTGTGTATGGTGTCAGATGAGTGCTAGACTTATCAGGGTGATCACTTAGTAAATTATATAAATCTAATCACTGTGTTAAACACCTGAAACTAATATAACATTGTATGTCAACTGTAGTTGAAAAACAAAAATTATTTTAAAAAGAACTAAAGGTAAAGTGGGTCAAATATATAGTGATGGAAGCAGATTTGTTCTTGGGTGGTAAACACACATCTATATAATTTTTATTAACAACTTTCACCCCAATAAATTTAATAAAATTTAAAAACAGATGCACAGGCCAATGGAACAGAACTAAGAGCCCAGAAATAAACCTGTAGATTATGTTCAAGTAATACCTGGCTAAGAAGCCAAGAATATGCAGTGGGGAGAAGGTACTCAGCCCAATACATTGTGTTGGGCTAACTGGACAGTCTTATACAAAAGAATGAAATTGGACCCATATCTTAAACCATGCCCCAAAATTAACTGAAAATGGATTAAGGACTTACACATAAGACATGACACTACGAAGTTCCTAGAAGAAAACATAAGGGAAAAGCCTCTTAATCTCGGGTTTTGCGAGGAGACTTTGGATATTACACCCACAGCACAAGCAACAGCAAAAGCGAAACAAACCAGTGGGTCTACATCAGACTAAAAAGATGCTGCACAACTGAGGAAACAGGGAAGAAAATAAAAGGCAACCCAGGGCTTTAGAGAAAAAAATTGCAAAACATACAGCTGATTAAGGGGTTATTAGTAAAATATATGAGAAACTCATACAACGTCAATAACAAAATAAAAAATCAATTAAAAAATGGGCAGAGGACTTGAATAGACATTTTTCTTAAGAATACATGAAGAACACCACTGACATCAGGAAAATGTAAGTCAAAATCATAATGATATATCACAAATACAAACACGAGTGCATACATCAATAGATGAATGAGTACAGAAAATGTAATGTGTACAAACAATGGAATATTAATCAGTTATAAATCTCTTATCTGTGACAACTTTGATGAACCTTGAGGGTATTATGCTAAGAGAAATAAATCGGACAGAGAAAAACAAATACCATATGATCTCAATTATATATGGAATCTAAAAAACAGAACTAACAAAGCAGAAAACAGATTGGTAATTGCCAAGGGTTGGAGAGTGAGGGCATGGGCAGTGGGGATACATTAGACAAAGGTACAAACTTTCAGTTCTAAGATAAATAAGCTCTGGGGATCAAAGGCGCCGCATTGTGACAATAGTTACCAATATTGTTTTGCACACTTCAGAGGTGCTGTGAGAATAGAGGTTTAATGTTCTCACTATAATAAGAAAGCAGTAATTATGTGAGCGAAGGCTATGTTAACTAATATTGTGGTTAACATTTTGCAACATATATATATCAAATAATCAATTGTACACATTAAGTTTATACAGCATTATATGTCAATTATATCTCATTAAAACTTTAACAAAAGAAAAGGAAGCAAAGTATCCAGTGGCCTTTATGAGGCTCAAAATGGACCTGTGCTAGATAACATTTGAGAATGTTAAGGATGAGAGCATAGTAAATGGCATAAGCATTGATTTTAGTTGTGGCTGTGGCATTAAATATCTATTCAATGGTAGACAAAATTACGGATTTTTCTGTGTTTTACTTTCCTTTAGAGAGGACAAGCAGTATGGGGAGCTGTGGACCTTCTAGACTGTAGTCCATGGCTCTGGGATCATACAACAAGCATGGGAGAGTTAGATTCCAGTCTGGCCCTGCCACCTTTCCTCTGCTGCTCCCTGCAGCACGGCTTTTGCTTTGCCAAGATAAACTTGCACTGTGGACATCTGTACTGCAGGGTAGCCGAGGCCACCAGACTTCTGCAAGGGGGAGACAACGGCAGAGTAAGACAGAAAATGAAAACTCCCTTGCTCTAACTATCTTTCTTACAAACATTACTAGTCTCTCTGTGCCCAAGGTGGTGGGGCAGTCAATAGTCACGATGCTCACCAAACCAGTTCAAAATACGTCTTTGTCTCTCAGAGATTTTCCACTTTTTAAAGAATTTGTCATCTTTGGTATCTCTTTCCCTTCTACAGCTGTGGGTATTTTTTTTTTTATGAACTTATTTTGAAACATTGAAATTACAGCCTTTGTCAGTGTGCCATTATGAAGTGAACTTAATACCTGATCCAGTAATTGGCTATGTCAAAAGTCCTCTCTTATCCTCCCCAATCTATGATTATATGGCATGAGGCTGAATATTTTGGTGGAAAAAAGGGAGGCACACATGGAAAGACACAATAGTTTAATGAAAGAATATGGCCTTTGCAAGTTCCAGAGAGAACTGATTTCAGTCCTGCCACTAACAAACTAAGTGGTCTTAGTCGAGTTAAATAACTTAAAATGCCAAAACTCAGTTTTCTTAATTCTAAAATAAGATAATATGTATTATCATAGGGCTATAGGGAGAACTGAATGAGATAACATATGCAAAATGTATATAAAGTTATAGTTACTATTAATAGCCACCTACAACAATTTTAAATTATCATATATTTTTATATCAGGATTTTCTTTAGAGATTTATGACATATACCTCCCATACCCCGTTATTTGCTCATTAAACTCAGAACAATATTTATTACAGATAAACCCATAATGTACCACTGGTAACTTCTCCCAAGTTAGCTTCTTAGTTAGATCTCTTCTTTCAAATAATACCTGCATACATTTAGATATCAGTATCAACAAGGGTATGTTCATTTGCTGTCACTTTAGCTTTCCAGTTGGAACCCATACTCCTCTGTTTAGATATATTAGGTATTTTCAGATTTTTCCAGAAAGGAATTTAAAGCAGGAGATGGTGACTTTCACAGTATGGAAATGTAGTTGCACAGAGAGCTTAGTGACACGTGCAAACTCAGATTGACAAAATGAATGGGAGAAAAATCATTGAAAATGTAATAACTGGTAGCAGAGATATTTTAAAATGAATGTTAGATTGTTCTGAAAAGTGTTATCAGCTCTTCAAATGTGTGTGAATAGCTGCGAGGAAGAGATAATTATTAACAGAATTTGCCAAAAGGAGGTGTCTATTAAAAGTACAATAGCTTCCATGGTACTAGTGAAAGGATGGTTTTTACAATCAACTGAAAAATATTGTGATTTGACACTTGAGAACTCAGTCAGAAAGTAGCCTTGAAACAGAAATAAAATCTCTTACCTGGATATTTTCCAAATATGCATAAATTCTAAAAGTTGGTTCAGAAAAAACTGACTGTGGTCATCTTCATGCTGTAGATAGCAGAATATATTAATATTTATAGAGTGAATAGGAATGAGTACCAGATAAAAATAGGCCTGTAACTTCCTGCTGTCATTTAATTCACCTCTTTGATAACCCTCATTCATCATCTTTAATACGTTGTTTTAAAGACCTTACAAGACTCTCCTTAACTGTATAAGCATTCTTTTAGAAAGTAAAACAGAGAGCTGAGCTTTAACTGAAGTTAAACTTCAAGGACAGTTGAAAGACATCCTGACATCCCCAAGGTCAAAAGTTATTTCTCCTGCGTGGAAGGCACAGCGCACACATGCACCAGGTACACTCACTCTTTACATTGATCCAGGGACACCATGGCAACGTAAGACTGGACTGAGTGCTAAGCTGGCCTCAGACACAGAATGAATGCGTCCATTTCAGCTTTACCACTTCTTGCTGCCAAACGTTAGTTAAGAGGACTTATCATTTCATGAACATTAAATTGTGCTAATGATTTATAACTACTGATTGGTATAAATCCCTGGAGTTATCAGGTGGCATTGTGGTCATTCTCTCAAGATGAACAGGAAATACTCTTCATAAAATAACCGTCCTATGATCCATGTGTGCGCGCGAGCACACATGTTCAAACTGTCACTCCTAGATCAGTTCTGCGAGGTTCTTTTTGATAACCCTATGCAAGTCTGCACAGAATGCAATATACACCATCACAATTGCACTCTTTCACCACACGGTGGCGTTAAGTTTGGGAGCTGAGTGAGTCCCTTAAATGCTGGGGTGCATGTAATCCTGTATGCCAATACACACATAATCTATTTTTAAAAACTGCTTATTAGAGTTTCTGACAGAAAACATCAGAAGGAAAACCTTTACATGACTTAATGTCAAGGGTAAATTCATGTTTATATTGGGTTGTTTTGGGAGGAAGAAAGACCGAGTTACATTGGATAGAATCAGGTCATCACTATAATATAATACTTTGAGGGCATGCTATTAAAAGAAAACAAACACCTTGCAGAAATTTTAAGGAACTTAAAAACATGAGGCTTACTCCCTAGGAATTCACATTTAGAGTCGCTGGAATGACTAAATTTGAAGGTGTGATAGTGGTAAGACAATTTTTTTCTGCAATAGTAAAAGCTAAGCTTCCGGCATGAAAAGGACAGTAAGAGGAAAAATAAAAAGTGAAAATTGGAGCCAAAAAGAAAAATTTCAGCCGTAACATTTGGCACTTCCATTCTTTCAGAAGTTAAAACCTAGGCAATTATATAAATAATATTACTTATTTGCATCTTCTATATAGCATAATAATATGCATTTTATAATCACTTTCTTGGCTTCCAGAGATGCTTTCGAGGGGATGGGGTTGATGGGATTGCTCTTTGTAATATTGTAATGTACAAGAGAAAATTTTCATTTAAAGCATTTCAAAAAGCTGGAGAAAATTTTGAGCAGTTGTCCACGGAATATATCATGTATTTTAATTTTCTGTAAAGCTAAAGGCCATACCTTCATCTTAAGGAAAAATATAATTTTTTTCTTTCTTCACATAAAAATCTTTCGCTGTGAATGTTCTGTGAATATTTCCTTGGGCTAGAAAGAAATCTTGAATTTATGATTAATATCTACAATGTTGGCAATGTTTTTGATCTAAGTTAAGGGAGATCAAGGGAGAACAATATTTTTTTAGAAAGACTCAGTCATTCACATCACATCACATCACATCATGATGGGGATTTGAAAATTTGAAAATCTAGAATGATTTCCAAAGACTATCAACCTGTATTATAAATAATCTCATAGAACAAGAATTAAATATCCTTATTTTATTAAAACACAAGCAAGTTTTAAATAAGAATGTTGTATGAGATGAACTGAGGTTTGCAATGCCTTTTAGAATTCTAAAGTATCTGCTGATATGAATGCTTGTCAATACAGTTAATAGAATGATAATAATCATTATATTCTTAGCATTATATAAAAATAACATTATCGAGACATGTTTATGTTGTTCTACTAGGAAGAAATATAATTGTTAATAATTTTTCTTACACCTAAAATTATGAAAATCACAGAAAATTTTGACAGCATTTTAAAAATGGAATCATGAAAGGACATTTACTATCTCTTTATCATATAGAGTTTAATAGAAAAAGACTAAAAGATCATATATTCTAACATGCCAATTTTATGACATTGATAACTAATATTTATATAGTCCAGAGTACAGGAACTGATTTAAGCTCTTTACTGATATTTTTTAATTGAGTTGTCATAGTAATCATATTAGGTAAGTACTATTATTAGTCACATTTTTTAAATGAGAAAACTCAGGTGCAGAGAATTTAATATGTCCAAGAGCAGACATTTGAATTTGGGAGTATGAATCTAGAATCTCTGCTTTTAAACAAAATGCCAAATTAGTAAATTTAATACTCCTTATTTCTTATGGTCAGAGCTAAGCCTACGTGCTCTAGGATGTGTATATAAAAACAATTACCACCACTAGTCCCCCATTCTCATTTGCATCAGGGTCTGCTACTTCAGACTTTAAATGCATGACTATCTTTTCTTTCAAAGCACATATTTCTATAGAAATAATTATGTATATTTCTTTATTTTCTGTCTCCTTTACTAGAATGTAAACTCTAGGTTCTAGAACAAGTACTTAGATATCTTGTTTGCCTCCATGTTGCCAGTGCTTAGCATAGTTTCTGACTTATGGTAAGTGCTTAATTATTATACATTTAATGAACAAATGAGTAATAGTCTATGCATATATGTGTTTACGACATAATCCTGAATTTTAAGGGGGTTCACTAAACTGTTTCTTCACTATACAGATTTTTCAAGGCAAATACTATATACATATAGCACGTTAAAATATTTATTGAATTAATCAATTGTTAGATTTTATACATATAGAGCATAGTACCTGGAAGTAAACCCTTATAGATTTTAATAAAATGTGATGTCTTCTCATTTGGAATGTGATGCTAAAACTATCCTGGAAAAACCAGGGTGTGGGAGGTGGAGACATGGAACGCCTTTTTCACAGCCTAGGTAGAGGAGGTCACCATTGCTCTCGAGAGTAAAGCCAGTTGAATGCGCTGGACGCTCAGCCCTTTGGGGGTAGAGGTCTCATTGATTTTGCTTATTATACTAGTTACTCATTAGCACAGGGCCTGTTACCCAGCAGTTGCACAGGAAGTATGAGTGAGTGGTGTATACACAGATACCTATGCCATCAAGTATATTATACATTTTTACATAAGAGTGTAAGTGCTAGGAAAAGTTGTGGATGAGAAAAGACATTTATACTGTTTACCTATAAATTGTTGAATTTCCTAAGAGCTGGTGACAGTCTTTCTAAAAGGTAAAGATTCGTGAGTTGAACCTTGAAGTGTAAAAGAAGAACCATGTAACTCAATTCTCACTCTGATCTAAATGACAACTGGAAAAGCAGGCATTTCTCAACAACTATACACTTTAAACCCAGAGGTGACTCTATACTTGGATATGATAACACTGGTGATGACAACTACTCAAAGATACTATATTGGCTATCATTATGATACAGTGAGCTCTGTGAACAGACTGGTCTTGTTCAAATCCCATCTTTCTTATTTACTAGCTGTAGGGCTTTGGGCTATTCAAAAAATCTTTTAAAGTACTTTTGTTTATATGAAAAGAAAAAAATGGTAATGATTACCTTTTTTTTTTTTTTTCTCCTGAGCTCTTGTGAATGAATACATGTAGAGCACTGATAACAATGTCTGGCACTTAATGTCATTATCATTGAATATCTATTTTGCCCCAGACATTGAAGTATCTGTATACAGTTGAGGAAAAAAAAAACTAGGAAAAAATACATATATAAAGCTAGAATTTTGACCAGTTGTTCTGAAGCTCGCATCTAAAACTTTTGAGTAAGTTTGTAGCGTGAGGTATGAATTGTGAAGACTCACTGGCTACACTCAAGTCCATAATCCTTTGCTCGCCAGTCCATGGAAATAATCTGGGAAAGTCATGGGCTTCCCTATGATTCATTTCCTTATTTTTATTAATATTTACCACATAGAATTATTATGAAAACTCAATGTGATAGAAATGTTCAAGACCAAGTCATAAAATATATGGAGTTATATGGATTAAAGAATAAACTTCACTTTATATGTAACTGAAATGTTAGTGATCTGTGAATTTCTACCAATGAGATAACTTTTTTCTTAGCACCTCGAATCTCCTAAACAAGTAGAAATTAGAATCGTACATTTCCTCTCTTTCTCCATGTTGAAATGAAGCCGATGATTTCAGCTTTTTTTTGTCAACATTGAGGACACTGAAGACTTCTAGGTTTATTAATACTGAGGGTTTTAGTTGTACTTTATAAAGTTTCTTTGTGAGATTTCAGATGCATAGCCCTAGAGCTTTCAATAATCCTGGCTGAGCTGGGTAACCAGTTCCAAAAGCTACTTCTAAATAACTCTCTTTTGGCCTCACTGTGTTATATTTCACATAGATATATTGTGACCTAATGTACCATCTGACACATTTTATGATGAAACACCTCAGACTAGAAAAAAAAGAGTCATGGCACTGGAAATCTGTTATCTGATGTAAGTGACAGGGTGTTGGGATTCTTGCTTAACACAGGTAATTGGAAGATAAAATCTGCCAAAATATCAAAGTTCACTGGATACTGTGCAATTTGGGTTTGAAGTAACTCAAGGCATCACACAGGGAGTAAAATTCATATCTAACAACATGAAATTGTGTCATTGCAGCATGGTAATTCCTTTCTGGGTAGTTTTATTATATTATGGATGTTAATCTGTCCTGATGTAAACTGTGTTGATGCAGACACAGTCTTCCAGTAGAGTGTGAGTTGGGTTCCTTCCCTTCCTTCAGTAGTTTCTCTTTCACATTTTCAGTTACATCCACTTTCTAGTGTGTTCATTGATGGTATGAACATGATAACCTTAATAAATTTCTCATAAATAACTTTTCCAAGACATCTATTGATTTGTTATACTGAGGTGGCAGTAAATTGTTCATGCAATTGCAGTCCAAATTGCTAACAGGCATATAGATAAATATTTTATTATGTTTTAATAAATTACTCAAATGAACACATATTCATTAGGCTATATAATTAGAAATCTGTAACCATTGCAAAGATAAGAATATTGTCCTTAAAACGATCAGTTTGGGAATTAAAACCAATATTAAGAATGTCTTACCTTTCGAGATAATTTTCCTGGAACTTCCTTATTTTTCTGCAGATTAAGTTGAATAACAGATTTATCTTTCTGAAATATTTTGTGGCTCCCCAAAGGGTGATGACTGGAGGAAAAAAATGAACAATCATTTCCTCCCGTAATACTCCCAAAGTGCTTGTTTTCCTCTCTGACTTAATTTCCTTATATTTGGAACTTTGTGTCTGGTAAAAGTTTTATATATATATCTCCCTAGTTTTATATGTGTTTCATATTCATTTTTAAATGACAAGATGTGACAAATACCTTCAAATGCATTAGGTTAGAAAATAATTAAATGCATTTAGAGTAAACATGATAAATTATAAAAAAGAATATTTTACGTATTCAAAGTTAGTTTTACCCAGCCATCTCCAAACTCAGGACAGCATGCTTCTGGGATGTCTAATTGATGCCATGAAGAGTATGTGGGGACCGCTGTATCAATGAAGCAGAGTGGTGAGGTGGAAATGTCATGGACTTTAGAGATATGTACTAGCTCCATAACCTTCTGTAGGTCAATTAAATTATCTAAAACTCAATATTTTCCCTTTTTTTTTTTTTTAGATATTATTTAGTTATTTTTAGAGAGAGGGGAAGGGAGAGAGAAAGTGAGGGAGGGAAACATCAATGTGTGGTTGCCTCTTGTGTGCCCTCTACTGGGGACCTGGCCCACAACACAAGCATGGGCCCTGACTGGGGAATGGAACTGGCAACCCTTTGGTCCCCAGCACTCAATCCACTGAGCCACACCAGCCAGGACTCAATATTTTCCTTGGCAGAGTTGGGATATTAATGTCTATGTCAAAGGATGGATGAGCAGGTTAAACAGAAAATAATAACCCTTTATTTTTCAGAAATTTCTAGTCGTGTAGCATATTTTCTCCTTCTTGCACTCTTTTATCTTCCTTCCTCTCCCCTTCCCACCGTCCCTACCCCTTTCCTCTTTCCCTTCCTTCCTTCCTTCCTTCCTTTTGTTCTTTCTTTTTCTTTCTTCCTTCCTTTCTCTTCACTAGAAGAAAATTCTGTTTCAGTTTATTTATATACTTAAAAAATGGACTTAGTGGAGCTCTGCAAGTTTTAGCAATTTCTTAGTCAGTTCCCTAGCATATTTCAAATACAATATACAATATTTCTAGAAAATATCATGGATGATAATTATACTGCTCATGGATTCCCCTTTAATGTTCATAATAACCAAAGAAAAATTAATGAAGAGAAGAAATATAGATAATAATACTTTTCTTCTTAAGGTATGTCTCTTTAAGAGATATATTCTGGGAACGAGCTATAAATTACTATACCCATTTAAAAATGTTATAAAAATAAAAACTAGTAGGCAGTGAATAGAAACTTGTGCCATACAAACTGTACTGAAGAAACAAACATTTCACAATTGGGACATTCTCATTCAGACAAAACAATTTCAAGTTTTTACTTTTTTCCTTTTTTGATACAGCAATGTTGTCATGATCTTTTTCTCTTTCTTTCATTACACTTGCTTGCTTTTCTCTCTGTGTGTAAATATTTGCTAATCACAGATTAAATGATGAGCATAATGAATTACTAATTTATAATGTAAATCTGATCCCTTTTTTTTTAATGAAGGGCTTTTACTATATGACCCCTTCTACAGCTTTAAATTTGGTGTTTCTAGTGACTTTGAGTCATTAAAAAGGATGAATTATGTTAATGTACTTTGTTTAAGTATCTTGGTTAAATATATGAAGGATATTAGGAGAAAAAACCTTATATTAAAAATTTGGGGCCCTTAAGGTGATGTATTCACTTATGTGGAAAATTCATGAAATATTTGAGACCACCTATTTCCAACAGTATCAGACAAATAACACATTACTACGTTGCTATCTATTAAATTCCCTGTAAAAGTTTTTATTTTGACAATTACTATTTTTTAAAACCCTTACAGTTTTTTTCCATATATACTAGTAACTCAAATTCTGCACATCCATTTATTTATTCACTAGCACAAATAAATGTGCTAGTTACTATCTTAGGAGCTGTTATGAGTATAGCCGTCATTGAAGATGAGCACCAAGAGGCTGAATCCTTGCACATAATCACCCCTATTTCCTATTCATAAGTAGCTCATGTTATTTCAAAGTATCTCAGAGCAGTATGTTTATATTAAAGAGAGATTAATAACCTTAACACCAAAATGATACAAAAAAATGATACACGAATACTTCAAATTTGTCCTATGGGTAAAAAAAAAAAGATATCCTAAATAATGTCCAACCTACAAATAGCTAATCCTATCAATCTAGGGACCCTTATAAATACACACTTATGAACATTACTCTTTAACTGGAATAAATACATATCTTTATAGGATAACTGTGTTTAAATGTTCTTTATTCAAGTGAAGTAGTCACAGAGATGTATTGTGAAATATGTCATTTATAAAAAAGTATTGCAATTTGATTTTATAAATATTGAGAGTCAGGATTACTGACAGCTATTGAAGCCATTTCTTTAAGAAAACTCAGTAATTAAGCTCTTTTTTAATACTTAGGTTGGCTAAGAAATGTAAGATGAACATTCCAAATATTAAAATATTAATAATACTATAGTGCTCTACAGAACATTTTCAAATACATATGTTCATGCACATGTGTATACTTACACACATTCCTTTGGTATTTGCTGCTTAAAAATTTCTATAATACAGCCACCATATTTTTAACTCTAGTAACCTGTGCAGCTAATAAAAACACCTTGCATTTATGTGCAAACGTTTATTTCTTGCTGACTCAGCATAGACGAAGATAAGTGATCATTTGTTTTCCTTAACCAGTGCTCCTCAAGTTTATTATTTTTCTCTCAGGGGAAACTTAAAGAGGGAAAATTAAACTTTATTACTTGGATAGACTAGTATAAGTTAAATTCTAAAACTAGAATTTTTACAGCCAAGCGGGTTAATAGAGGAGATCCATGGTTTTGAACAGAGAACCTCCATGCGGCATAAATGGATACCAACAGACCTAAGAGCTCTTCCATTCGAATGCCCCATTTTTCTTAAGAATTCTCTCCAGTCTGTAAAAAGACAACTATCTCTTGTGTCTCTATTTGAAAATAAAATGAAAATGAATATACAGCAAAGGAGGTCTTATTTAAATCTAGAAGAAATGTTTTATAAAAATTTTCAAGTTTATGATGCTCTATTAAACTATGTATCCACAAAAGACAATAAAGCTATAGCACAGAAAGCTATATAAATGAAGATAACAAAGACAGAGAGACAATAAGAAAGAAATGTAACAGTGAAGCTAGAACTTTGTATACTTTGCAAAAATATATACTAAGCTCCCAAAAGTTCCTTTTGAGATATGGTATATAAAATCTGTAATACAGTCACCAACCCAGGAGATAAAAAATGCAGATATTATTTCATTTCAACTTTTCATTATTTTTTCCCTCACAAACCTCTAGAGGAGAAACATTCTGTAGAATTTACTAATACATAACATTTAAGAACTCAGATTAAAATAGCACATTTAAACCTTAATAAGGTGATAGAGGCTAATTTGAAACACTGTGTAATTCAAATATTGTTTGCCTAATTCCTTTATTTAAGAAAAAAGGAGTAGTAGGTTATTTACACTTCAGTTAATTTAAAATTGATAGTGGTGGTGGGACAGTGATGTAATACATCTTAGCTTTTAGAAGTAAATAACTATTTTGAGTAACAAAAATAACTCAAAAGCTATTATATTGGCTATTATAGACTTAGGTATAGTGAAATTCAATTGTATATCTACATTTAGTTCTGATTTGCCTTGTCTCCTTGGAAAAATCATGCAATAGCTTGGTGATTCTTTTTATCAAGCCTGTTGCACAATCATAAAACTTTTTAGAAAGTTGGGGCTAAAATATGCCATAATTCTTACATGTGACTTTCAATAATAAACAACGTTATTTCACACAAGCTCTTCCTTTGGGGGGTTTGCTTTCAAAAGAAGACTTGAGTACTCATATATTAGGACATGTATTCTAGTAAAGCTTTGGTTACAATCAAATGCAAGTATGTATGATATTATTATTATTAATTATCTATTAAAGATAGAAACCAAAGTTAATTTTAAAATGTTGAGAAAAGTAATTTGAAAACTTGAAAACTAAACTGAAATAACTCAAGATGCTCTTAATGAATGATTAATTAATAGAACACACTTATTATCATGTGTGGGAGCTCTCAATGTTATGACACGTTCTTTCCACCACTGTGACATGATTCTTTTGGAGAACCATGGTGACTTTATGGCTCATCTGGTGATTTTATAATTGGAAGAGCAATGTTATGTAAAAGAAACCCTCCTTAATGTATTTCTTTGCTCAAAGTAAGTCTAAACAAGTATAACAGAGTAGATTTTAATATTGAAATACTAGACTGTTCTGAATGTGCTGAAAATAATCAATTCGCTCAAGTTAGCTAAATTAAATAATTTTATTGAGAAGAAAAAGATTCATCCCCCACCCCCAGGAATATAGACAACCCAGTTTTAACTGCAAGGACTATAAACTATTACCTTAAAATTTATATAACATAACTTAGCCTTTATTTTACTGCTAATTAGTAGTCTTATTTTTACTTTGAATAAAGGCAATTCCAATTTGTAATCAAATGTTTAAAGAACAAATTAATGTAAATTATCAAAGGATTAGCTAAAACGTTTTTAATAGTATAAGTTTTCTTAAGAAGATTATTTAAATATTCTAATTAGACAATTCTTGAAGAGAACTTCCTTACTCTAATCAAAGGTATTGAACATTTTTTCTATTAGGAGAGGTCAGAAGACAGAAAGAGACCCACAAGTAGACAACTAGATCATACAAAGCAATCCCACTGATGAATAAAGAGGTAGATACTGCCTTTGTAATTTAGATTTAAGAATAAAAATGATGATTGTAAAGGAAGATTATTAATTATCAGAGGTTTTCCTTCTTCCCTTTTTTATGTTTTTTCAGCATCTGGGTTCTAAAATTCCTTGACAAAAATCAGTTACATAATAAAGGAAAATTTTGTTGTTGTTTTTTTTTTTAAATCAAAGGTATAAAACCTGGCCCTAACTGTAAGCCCATGTACAGTAGAATTTTTAAGAAAGATTGTTCAGCTCTTCTAATTCCACACTGTGGTTTACTACCAGCAATGCAGTCATGTTTTACTCAGCAAGAACTTTTAGGTTTACTACATTTTATTGTTTCACACTGCAGTTGATAAAAAAAATGATATTTTTAAGTTGAATTAAAGAGTAAGACCTACAGCAAGATTTTCATTAGAAGGAATTACTTAAATCACATAGGTTAGAATTAAGAAACACAAAAGCCTGCACTCCTGGTAAATGTTGGGCTAGATAAGAGATAAATTATGAACTAACATTAAACTTTGTATATTGTAAATATATTTATAAATTTAAAAAACTCATGAGATGGTTATAAGTTAAGGTAAAGGTAGAGTTGTTGTTACTCCCTGGGTGGAAACAGGATGTCGTAAGTACTACCTTAGGAAACAGTCTTTTTGTCTCCTATTTCTCTATATCTGTGGTGCCTCTAACATAAAGAAAAAAAAGAAAAAACGGTTGCCGTGGTCTCACACCTACCACTGTATAAAGCCAGTGTAGACTGTGTACTGGAGAAGGTCACAGGAAACAGAAATGAGATTGAAAAGGGCACTCCTACCATGGTAATTAATGTGGGGGCTTAAAGCCCAGGAACATGAGGAAAGCTTTTAATATTTTCTGGAATGAACAAGATGATTTCTGTTATTTCTCCATTTAATTTATTCTAACTTGTTTTTGTATTCCATTCTTCGTGTTGCTGACAACTTCTTATTAAGCTACCATAAACCTATGAGAAAATTAATGAAGTTTCTGCTGTAATTCTTTAATTTACTCTTTGGGATTGTCATCAAACTGTTTATAAAGCAGTTTTTGAGGAGAATACTGATAATTAATGATACTATATTCGATATAGTTGAAGTATTGATATATTATCTATCATTTTTGGGAAACTTATGCAAACATGCTATTAAAGTTGTTATGATTGTAGAGACATGAAACAGGGAGAAAGGAAGCCGTAGCAAGAACCAGAGAGAGAGAGTATAGGCTATTTTCATTGACAGAAAAAGTTTGCGATCCCAAGTTAAGATGAATGCTAAATAAATTGCCATAACAACATAATTGACATATGAAAAGAAATTTTGGCTTGCTAGGAAAGTTATCTTTCTTAATTTTGCAATATGTCACAAAGTATAACATCCTAATTGCCTTTTTGATTAAATTTAACTTTTGTCCGATATACTCTTTTGGAAAAGTATGTGTATATTTTTTCATAGAGTCCAAGTTCTTTGTTCCCTAATATTCTCTAATATCTTGCTACCTGAAATGTGAGCAGTGGACCGTGAGCATCAGCATCCCACAGCAGCTCATTAGAAATACAGCCTCGGGCCCCGCCACAGGCCAACTAAATGTGAATGTTTTTCAAGGAAATCCTTGGGTGACTAGAGAACACGTTAAAGTTTGAGAACACCATTTTAACGAATCAATATAAATGTAGATAAACGTGTAATCTGTGTCCATCTATCTATGTATCTGTCTTCACCTAATATTTATTTTCAGCATTTGATGGTACATTTTCTTGGTGTCAATCTACCTACCTACTTATCATCATATATATTTAGATTAACTCCCTTTTCAAGATGTTATGTATAATTTTACAAACCTTAGTAAAGATAAGTGAGTTTAAAAAATAAAAAAAAATATGACTTAGAAAGAAGTACAAAACAAAGTATCACAAATATACCATTGTCAAAACTGTGAAAAAGTATCCTGACCATTGATATTTTACTTGTGATGACAAAAGGTTTAGCTACTTTCTCAAAACTGGATTGGTTCAGCAAGTAGTTACTTATTGTGACTATTTTAAGACAAATATTCCATCTGGGAGACACAAAAGAGTTTAAGTATGAAGGATTTACCCTTATCTAATTGAAAGTAGATGAGAAACTGCTAAAGTAGCAACTAAATATAATTTATCTTTTTCTTTCTAAAACAGAACAGATTAAGAACCATAGTTCTGATAACACAAGGAAAGATTAACATGAAAAATACTTCTACATAATAATATAAAAGTAATAGTTTTTTGTGAGAGGGATATTTTTCTATCTAGTTCACTGTATTTTAACAATCATATATTTTAAATTTACTAAGGTCCACACTATATAGGAACCCAGAGCAATCCATACATAATGAAAAGACTAGTCTAGGCTTAATACAATTTTTACATCTGAAATTAAAGATTGCTAAAATGTAATCCTAAAGCTCATTTGTAAAGTAGAAAATATATTATAAGTTTGATTTTTAAAAGGTAAATAAATTGAAGTTATAGAGGTTAACTCATCTCTCCAAAGCAACAGTGACAGGGGGTAGCATTAACAATAGTGGGTAAAAGTTGTTTTGATATTATTTATTTGCTTAAACATTCTCAAAATTCCAAAAAGAAATTAATTTTTGTTTAATCAGAAATCTGGAAATGACATTTAAAGCCCACCTTTAGTGATTATACTTTACCCTCATTTAGTCAAGCCATTTCTAAACATTTCCTGATTAAAGATTAAAAAATAATTTACATGTTCCATAAGTTGTGTTTTCTTCTTCTTGTGTTTGACATAAATGATGTATATGGACCTATAAACCAATGTTTAGCGCACAAGTATATGATCTTTATCCTTGTAACTTTTGTTTTCAAGTTGCCCTTTATTACATCATGAGCTTTGCTATAGGCTGCAGAGACTGTGGGCTGCAGAGCCAGATACACCTGTGCTATCCTGACCTTGCTGTTTCCAAGTTTTATGACTTTCGGGTAGTCATTTAATTGCTCTTAGCCTCAATTTTCTCATCTGTAAAATGGGAATAATCATATCTTCTCTTATATGAACATTAAAGGTGCTACATGTAAAAATTTTAGCTTTTAACAATGAAGTAGATTCTGTTTTTGTTTTTGTTATTATTGTTATTATCATCTCCATGCCACGTCCTTACACATCCCTACTTTTATCAGAGTGCCAGTTTTCCAAAAGCATAGTTATCTTCCTGGGTATTAAAATTTTAAAATACATATTCATTTGAACTGCTGGTTTTTGTCATTGGGGCGGGAAATTTTTCCTTCAGTGCATTGCTACCCTCTTCATGTGACTTCTCGAAACAATCCTCTATCATTTATTTCCTCCTAAAATTTAGTTCATCATTGATCTGTTTTGTACCTTCAATCCTTCCCTCTTTTTTGGCTTTTTCCCTCCACTTATGAATATTATCAGATATTTCTTATCCACATTCTCCAATTCTCCAGAATAATTCCCCTCAGCACTTGCAACTCCATCTTTCTTCTGGCTTTTCTCTGCACACATAACTTCTGAGAGAGTAGTCTGCCTATGTGTTTTTATTTATCTTCCATTGTTCTTAGCTCATTGCAACCTTGCTTTTTTCCCCTTCATTATGCTAAAACTACTCTTATGTGTGTTGCTAACTAACTTCCCAATTGTCAAATTTAATGGTGATCTTTCAATCTTCATCCAATATTTATTTTCAGCATTTGATGGTACATTTACTTGGTTTTTGAAGCTTTATACTTTCTTTTTATGAAAAACACATTTTCCAAGGTGTCTTATAATTTGTGTTGCTTTTTCTCAATTTTCTTTTTCTGCTCTTCTACTTCCTTCTATTTTTCAAATATTGATGTTCTCAGGATGCTTTTTTTTTTTTTTGGTCACTTTCCCTAAGTGATCTTATCTGTTTTGAAGACTTCACTCCCTCTTAGAGCCAATGATTCCCTAATCTAGGACAGTTTTCCTAAAATCTTATCTACTTTCTTAAAATCAGATGCCCCTTGACACTCACATACTCAGCATGTCTCAAACTTGATTATTTCGTACCCTCCAAAACTTACACTTCCCTGACATCTATATCATTGGTTTTCAACTCACTATCGAATCTGGCCATCATCATCTACCTCTCCCTCCAATGTAGTCCCACATAGTCAGTCACCAAGTGCCATGAATCCCACCATTTTCCTGTCCCTGATTTAATACCTCCTGTTTAGCCCCACTGCCTAGGCCCGGGGCGGGGTCCAACCTGTGGTCTGCAGGCTGCATGCAGTTCAGGATGGCTATGAATGCCCAACACAAAGTCGTAAATTTACTTAAAGCATGAGATGCTCTTGTTTTTGTTAGTGTTTGTATATTTAATGTGTGGTCCAAGACAACTCTTTTTCTTCCAGTGTGGCCCAGAGATGCCAAAAGGTTGGTCACCCCTGGTAGACTTTAGCTCAAGCTCTGTCAGTCTTTCATAAGTTCAGTAATGGTCTCCTTACTCTACTTTCTAACTCGTTTTAAGCATACATTTTTATTTACACTGTCATTTAAATCTTTTTGTTTCCAAAGAAATAACTTATTTTCTTATTTTCCTGATAGCAAATTGGCACGTTTATAGTAGAAGTTTTGTAAATTAAACAAGAATAAATAAATATCTGTATTATAGTTCTTTTTCAAGGGTAACTAGTCTAACATTTCTGTGTATAGAGTTTGAGCTTATGTTTCAAATAGAAATATACTTATTTTAACAAAAATTAATATATTAAAACATAGTTTGAAAGGTATCTTGCTACCCTTAAAAACAATGACAGATTTTTATATCAAGATATGGTGCTATATTTTATTAATATATAAATTTTATGCCATATTATAATAGAATTATATTCATGACCTATTTTACCATTATTGGGATTACTTTGGAAATTTAGTTTTGGGGGCAGTTGTTTTTCTTTTGTTGTTGTGAGAAATCATGCTATGGTAAATATACTTTATATGTAATATTTTGTACAATTGATAAATGGCTATTATTATAATTACAGTTAAATCTAGTCAAATACTCCTCATGAATGATAGTACCATAATAGATGGAGACTAAATTATTACTTATTGCATATTAACTTATTGTGTGTTACCTGTGTTCCTGCTATAGAAAAATTTTATGAACAGATTTCCAAATATTTAAGGACATGTTTTAAGATAAATTATATAGGAATAAATTTTAAAAATCTGATTGATTTAGATATTAGAAAAAAACACTGTTGAGTATTTTGCTTATTAAAATAAATTATAACAGTGCACATAGGCTGGTATTCTCAAATAGTAAGCAAATCCCTGATACATACATATCCTTCAATTTCCATTAGGGAATAAATGCCTATAATTAATCTATACTAATACTTGGCAACATTTTTATTTTAATAAAACCCAGGTAAATGAATTTTTAATATAAACAGATAACCATGAAAACATTTTAGGAATCTATTATGTTTATATTAGAAAGAAAAAAAAGAGTAGAATGACATATACAACATTTTCAGCAGTCAATTATAAGCTGTCTAATTGTGGATGACTTTTTCTTTCAAAACATTAAATCTGGGCCCACATTATACTTTTCCAAAGTATATTCTGTTCTTCAATACTTTTGCTTTTGGGATACTTCCTACTGATAATACCAAATAAATATTTTAATAAATTTTCTTGTTCTTTGCATCAAATGGTAGACATCAGCCAAAAACCAGATGTACATTTGGAAACTTGCACATTCAGAGGGTGAATTTTAACGACTATTCAGCATAAGATTGCATTACTGAAGTATTTCTCCTGGCTCCCCGGATATACTGTCAGAATCATATGTTTGTTGGTAGAAGAAGCAGCCTAGTCACTGAGTGTTGTCAATCTTTAGATACTCGTAGAAACACAAAGAGGAAGTAAAATGGCAATACACCTTATTAAACATTTTATTCTTTCCTGTTTAGAGGAACTATGTAATATCAGCAGAGAAAGATCTAATTTCTCATAGTCGTATTATATTTTTAAGTTTGGTCCTCAAACAATTTCAGGAAAATAATTATTGTGGTTTCTATCAAATAAGTATTTGCAGTTGGCATACTCGGGGACAGGTTTTTCTCATTGTTTAAAAGCTTCCTGGATAAAGAAATGAGGGAGATGCTTTTAAACTTACTATTGTATGGAAATGTTACTAAAAATTTATTTACCTGGCTTTTATTAAAATAAGAAAGTTGTCAAGTATTAGTATAGATTAATTATAGTTATTTATTCCCTAATGGAAATTGAAGGGTATGTATATATCAGGGATTTGCTTACTGTTTGAGTATTAACAGCTTCTCTATATTGGTATAATTTATTGTAATAAGCAGAGTATTACATTATTTCATTCATTATTATTCTTTCTAACATCTAAATCATTCAGATTTTTAAAAAGTTTTTTTATCATACTCAAACCTTATGTGATTTTTAAAAATCAATATTTAATCAACATACTAATTCCAAATTTTAAAATTATTACTTTTTTATTACAAAAATTTATTTTTTAAAACTTTGATCAGTACTAATAAGCTTTATTATAGGTAAATTTACTTGGTTTTCCCAGGATTTTCTTGATGTCAAAATTGAAAGTTCCATGTCCTGGGAACTCCTCATGTCCTGGGAAAACTGAGATGGATGGTTGGTACCCTAGTCACAGTCGATTAAATACACCTTGCCATTAACACACAAAATATAGAATCGAACCAAGAATAAGACTGTCAATACGACATCAAATTTTCAATTCACTTTAGAGAGACCAAAATTGATTTAATTGCTCTGGTTAGCAGAGTGCAGTGCTTGTACAAAGCCTGATTAAAGGAAAAAGTAAGTACTGTTTGATATAGGTTACTACAATAATCAAAATTTACCTTTGTAAGCTACTTACTTCTGTAAAAATTCTTCATAGCCACATATACTTAGGAGACAATCTTTGTGGAACAACTGGTCATTTGTACAAAAATGTAGAATTTCTGCAATTAGGTCTTTGACAAGACAATTAGCTAAAAACAAAGGTGAATAATAAAAAGTTAGTAAGAGCTTACCATATATTGGCTAGGAAAAAGATTTTGAGCGCAAAAAGTTATACACACATTATGAGCTATTGTTAACAGTCTAGTTCCATGAAGAGGAATTAAAATGAAATGCATCTCATTTATTAGTTTCGTTAGATTTGGAGATATTTTTGAAAAATATTGTTTGTGTTTTCTTTGATTCGTCTGTCTTCATATTACATAATAGAGCTTGGTATTGTATTCCTGATGTTAAAATCTTTGGTGCATTGTAACCGTGCATAAAAAAATATTCTACTGTGGTTCTGCTTAGCGATTTGGGACATGCTAAAGAGATTACATAATGAGTGATAAGTGACAAGCCTGGAGTCTAAACGGAATCAGTCAATTCCAAAGGCTCTGCTCTCAGTGATTCTCTCTCTCCAAAGCTGATTCTTCTTCCTTTCCCAAGTAGGAGTCACCCAAGGTTCTGCCTTGAGCAACATTACAATAATCTTAATGAACATGTGGTTTCTTTCTCTACCTTCTCTGGGACTCAAAGTGTAAGCATAGTAGAATGTA
The DNA here is from genome assembly GCA_004026545.1 of Mormoops blainvillei. Lineage (NCBI taxonomy): Eukaryota > Metazoa > Chordata > Mammalia > Chiroptera > Mormoopidae > Mormoops > Mormoops blainvillei. The sequence continues at coordinate 21,648 of PVJD01005707.1, read as the reverse complement.
ACGGGCTTTGTCTTGTCAGATTTACATTCCATAATCTCTCCCCTAAGCTTTCACATGCATATGCCATTTAATAGGGACCATAACCATGCTGACTTGTTACAGTATGTGTCTGTGAAATATTTTCCCAATTATAAATGATAAATAATATAGGGTTCATATGTTATCATAAATGGTAATAGTTGAAAATTATTTATAATCTATACGTTTGCAGCTATATCTGTATCTATCTATACCTATATCATCTATATGTATATTTATCTAATCTATATTTTTCTATGTCATGTCCATGCTTTGAATATGACCTATAGTCTCAATCATTGTAAACTAAGTGCAACAGACTATACTGATGTCCTTTGGCCAGTGAGAATTTGAGCAGCATATCGATAACGCTCAATTACATTTCTGAGTAGCATTCTGTTGACAATTATGTGTTTACTTTGCTGTGGCTTTTACTGACACAACTTTAAGTTTGTAAGGAAAAGTTTTTGATGTAAACTGATTAATAAGAAGTAGCACAAATGATATGCTGGACCTGCCACAATGGAAAAAGAAAGGAAGGGTACAATGATAGATTTCAAAATGTAGGTTTTCATGGTAGATCAAGACATTATTAAAGATATGTTTAGATAAACAAACGGTAAAGATCTCAGGGAATTATGGATTGTGGAAATACTTCGACAGGGAGGGAGTATCTTAAACACACTACTGCTTGGAAATATTGCCTAAAATAGTATGGACTGAAGTTGAAAAAATATGACCACAGGGAAAACCATGACTGTAAAGGGCTTTGACAAGCAGGGGAGAGCATTGCCAGTATACGATACATGCAAACATCTTCAATGCACCAGTTCACTTTAATTAACATGACTCTCCTCTTCCCAGGTCTGCATCCCCTGTGCCATATGGGGCATCCATGAATTCATCATGTCATCACAATCACCTTTTCATGTACATCAGAGACTTCATAATCCAGTTCCTCCCTATTATTCCTCTCCTGTTCTCTGTTTTGATATCTTGCACTACCTGATTCATGTTACTCTTTGGATGTTTTATTATTACTTCAAGTTCCACTTGTCTAAACCTGAATTATCACCTTTTTCTTTGAAGCCGATCATTAACAATGTGAGTTAAATTTCTCATCCACATTGTAAGCCGACGAGTACTGTGGTTTTTTAAAAGCAGATTTTATACCTGTACCTTCATTTTGGCAGCTAACATAATTCTTTTCCCAATTTTCTGTAGTCTCTCAAACCCCTCCATGCAATTCATCTCAATCTGTTGACCATGTATAGAAGGCAAAGGCCCTTTAGAGATTCTTTAATTATAGTATTCTGCTCCTTAAATCTAACTTCTTGTGCATCGTCCTCTATTCTTTTACATTGTTTTTGAGATGTTAAATATCACTGGTTTTTACTAAATTCTACTTCTTCAGCGTTATTTTTCTTATACTGGCCTCAGTTCCATCAGTTGAAGCCTCTCTCTTTTATGTATTCAATATCCCCCCGTGAAAATTGAAATAAGCGGAGCCATTTCCAGATAGAGTTTGAAATGCCATTCCAGAGGAACTGCTTGCACATCTTGCTTCTTGAAGCTCCGAATTGTGTGGACTGAGCCAGGTTTTTGAACTGGGCTAAAATCAAGGTTGTTTTACAAAGAGTTTTTGGTAATGCCAGTAGAACAGCAGACTTTCTGATGATTATGGACTCTATCTGATGATAAAATCAGTATCTGATCATGTATAGCTAAAGAGTAACTGAGGTTTACAGTACCAGTGGAAATCCTTTTGCATGTAACTATTTCATTTCTTTCCTCACAAAACCCCTTCCCTTTACTTTGTAATCAGGACACTGTTTGGGTTTCTGTCTGACTGTGCTTCCCAGCTTACATTTCTTTGATCACAAATGAGCACTATTGTTTTTCCTTTTGATTTTTGAATTTTAAGCTACTACCTCACTCTAAATTGTTTTTGTCCTTCCTAAAAAAAATGTTCAGTTTCTATTTAATCAAGAAGATCTCCTCTTATCTATTCCACTCAATGTGCTTTATTTATTTAATTATGTATTTATTTATTTACTATCCCATTGCCACCAGTCTTCTTTAAAGAATGGATAACTTCTGCAGTTTTCAAGGACCCTTTAATCTTCGCAAACCGACTTCTACTTCCAACGCTTTGGAGATGAGGTGACCTCCCTAATAACAGTTCCATCTGTGCATGATCTAAATCTAGGAAGGAGTGAAAGTAAAGGCACTGACTCTAGAATGACTTTGGAGTTGGAAATAAGGACATGGGAATCAACCTCATTGAAGTGACAAAGAAAGATTGTGGAACAGAGAATTCCTTGTTCAAAATACATGGTCCTCTAGAAGGATTCCAGTTCTTGGATTTTGGGAAAACAGAGTTTTCCTTGGATGATAACTCCTTACCCACGTCCCCCTCTTTACTATCTAAATTTTATTATTTGTTAAGTTTCTAGCAAAAGCTTCTATCTTTTATCAAAGTCATTTCTGATACTGTGGACAGAAAACAGGCCACATACTAAACCTGTCAGGCTTTCGTCTCAGCTGGCTAGGGGAGGCCAGCCAGCTGAGATGAAAAGTCACCACATAGGATGGTCTGAACATAAAAATTCTTAAGTAAAAGTAGGTCACAGTGGGTAGTCACATCCTAGGCCTGTAGCTTCCTTAGCAATGATCAGTCTTTACCTTAAATGGGCCTATTGTCTTTTTCCATCTGAAATAACACACCTTTAAAATGTCAGAGTAATCTTCTTTTCAGATCCCTCAGGGCATGCCCACCACACTAGAGGCAGATGACAGAACCCCTCATTCTTACCTTGCTCCCCGAATACCACCTTTATATGCTATAAATGTTAATTATTAACTACCCCGTACCCACCAATGTAAAAGAAGTACATGTGCCTCCATTTTATCACTTGTCTAATCTCAGAGATTTCCCGGCATTGCTTTTCCCCGCCCCCTTAATCTGCCATCAGTGGCTTTCGTGAAACCCTTTTTAGGTCTCCTCTTCTGATTCTAATGCATAAAATAAGCTGCAAGACTGCCATTCTCAGGAGCATTTTCTCAATCCATTGAGATTTTTGCTTCCCTGCAATTTTCATCAGTTTGGCTGAAATAAGCTCATAAAAATTCTCTACATGTTTGGATGGTTCTTATGTTGGCAGTACACTATTCAGACTTTTGTTCTTTATAGAACCTCTGTATGACTAGAAAAATACTAATATGAAGTTCTGAAGGGATTACAGTTGAAGGGTTCGCAACAGGCCACCCCAAGATATACCAGTTTTGACGTGAATTATTTTGAGCTGAAGGTAATCAAGACCATGTGGGGTCGTGAGAAACTTTTACTTCTTAAAGAATTTAAATTTGGGCCTTGTCCATAGCAAGAATTAAATTTGGGTCAGAGGTAACTTTTGATGACCTATGTATAGGACAGAGCAAGCATATATTTACTAATCATCTGCTTATTTTATTGTCCTGTGAATGACTTTCCTCTCCTCTGAAGCCCCAAGGCACCTTAACTCACCCTTTGCTTAGAGTATCATATATACCTCTTTTTAACGTCCTGTCATGTATGTGGGGTCTTTGACTCTCTCATGTATTTGGGGGTCTCATATGTACATATATCATTAAATTGGGTCACTTTCTCTTCTTAATCTTTCTCACATTGATTTAATTATTAGACCAGCCAAAAGAACCTAGAAGTGGAGGGGAAAATTTCTTCCTCTCTCATAGAGTTTTGGTACCAAGATTGTTTTAAAGTGAAAACATTTGAAAATTATTTGACCTTTTCTTACTTGCCTAAAGCAGGCTCCCTAAAATACAGTTATCATTCTTTGTTCTGAGCTAGTTCTGCAAATCCCAGGAAGGAGACAGACAGCCTACTATTAGCATGAAAAAATAACCACGGAACCCTCCATTCTATTCTGTTAAATCTCTAAAGCACTGCTACAAAATGCCCCGCCCCTTCTACATTAAGTTGGTATACACACCTTTATGTCTGGGTACTCAGCAGATAACATTACTGAGTAACTCCTATGCATGTGTAAATAAACCTTGTCTTTTCTCTGTTAATTTGTCTATTGTCAGTTAAGTCACAGCACCAACCTCCCTTCAAATGTAAATAGAAGAGGAAAAACTTTTCTTTCCAACAGTGGCAAATGCTACTCTGTACGTTTTAATGACGGTGTCCTTTCTCCTCCTCTAATTCTCTTCTTTCCTCTCTACTTCACCCTTTCCTCCTGCTCCTTTCCCTTATAAATACTTTTAATATCCTTGAGGATACAGACATCCTCTTTACCACTATACATCTCTAACACTAAACACAATGACCTAATCATTTTACTGTAGCTTCTCAGAAAAGAAAAAAAAAAATGGACTCCTGCTTGCTAAATTCAACAAAGGAATATCTGGAGAATGGGAGAGAGATGTTGGAAATTAAATGTTGTAAACTGGAAGAACAGAAGTGGTTTCCCCAGTTCACAATTACTTTTTCTTCGGCAGCAACTGAAGCCAACATGACCCAAGCCATTTTGATTGGATCAAGTAGCAGAACAATTGATCTTGGCTGTGCAATCAAAATCCTGCTTTTAGAAATTTGGAATTGGATCCAACAGAGAAATTGAAATTTCTTTAGGTAGCTGGCCAACTAGCATTTAAACTTCAGAGCCTGGTTTTTCATGTGTTCTGGAAAAGCAAGGGAAATGAGTCAACAGAAAGCAAAAGAAACATGAGAAGCAATTATACAGGGAGGAGATGTGGTGAGAAGCATAAAGAAATTTTGGACTACTTGTTTATCTGTGCCTTAAGTATATTGCCAAATTTTTGTTGAGTTTCTATTTTTAAATTCTGTAGGAAACCGCTATATTATTTTTAAATGTTTTTTTTTCTTCTTAAGCCAGCGGGAGTTGGTTTTTGTTAGTTTCCAACCAGATGGTCCTATTAATATTCCAACATATTTCTATATTTGTACTCACCTGGACTGAAAGCCTGGACTAAAGTAAGCAAGAAAATAGCAAAATAATAATAATAATAATAACAACAACAATAACCAATGAGAAAATAATTACTGGGTCATTAGTTGTCAAGAATCAATAGTTGATATGTAGAGAATTATTTAGTAGCAACTAAATTTTGTTAAAAAAACTAATATTGTTTTTGCAAAATAGTTGACTATAACCATGACATAAAATATTAAACAACTTTAAAGGTAGTCTAAAACTTTAGAGTAATAAGAATTATCTAGTAAATTTAATGAAATACAGATCCCTGAGATCCATTCCCAGAGACTCTGAGTCCATTTGATTCGGAGATTATGCCGGGCTATACAGTGCTAACGTAGCTCTATGTACCAGTGCCTATTCTACCTCAAAATTTATTTATATTTTAATGAAATAGTTGTTGCACTTTCATTTACATATACACTCTTTATCTAGCATCTTTGAAATTTATTGTTTTGTTTTTAATATGCTAAAAGCTTGGTACACTTGCTATTATCTTATAGCAAGAAAATAAGGTGTCCTAGGTTGAGCTGTGTGAAGAAAATTCTTCAAAACAATAACTAAACAAATGTTAAAATGTTTCCAGCTATTTTCCTCTTTTTTCACCTCAGGGAAAAATACTAACTCATAATATGACTTTTATTGATTTTCATCGGTGGGCTCAAGGCTATGCAGCCTGTACCTGCTTTATGTAGATTTTTATGCTTATTGCAAGGTTGCTTACCATGTGGCATAAAATGAAGTAGTTGTGTTGAATTATCAATAAAAATATTTATACTAAACTTAGTATTAGAATAGAGTTGATATGGAAATGCCGTAGTAGTGCTCCAGAACTTCCCCGAATTGGAATTCATGTCAGCTGCATGGTATGTTTCTCTGATTCTGAAAAATATATGTGAAAATAACACTTAGGACAAGATCATAAGAAACTGCATGCCATGTTTGCTACAGGTGATTTAAAATATGAAAATAATTAGCAGTTGACTTGTGGCACAGAGCTACCAGGTAGGCCAGATTGGTAAAGATTACAACATCAAAAATAACTATAAAGGGCTGTCCTTTAAACTTTTCCAGGAGGAGTTCTCATCTGAAGCAGTTAAGAATACACTGCCACTCATACAATGTAAAAATCACCCTATACAATGATTACTGGCGTTATTGGTATTACTTCTGAAGCCTGGCCACTTCCCCTTTGTTTTGTTCTTGCCTAAATTTTTGAAGCTAGAAGTCACTCATCATAATATTAGACCTTTGGTAAATAAATTTTGTTTGTCAATTTGGTAAATACCATTTTGGCTGTCCATTTTCCTTAAAATTTTGGATTTTACACATCTTTGGAGTTTACATAAAAAATTAAGCTCAAAAGTCATTTGTACATTCTGAGCAATTGCTTTTTGCTCAGATGAGCTAGAGAATTGCAAAATAGTTTCTCCTTGGAGCCAGAAGCCTTGAGTTTAATCCTGGCTCCTCCATTTAATAGTTTTATAGTCAGAGGCAAGCTATTTGACTAGTTTCTTTGCACAACTCAGGATATTTATACCTATAGTAGACCGTGCTTAACCACTGCTTTGCTTTCTGTGGTTTCAGTTACCTTAGTCAAACATGGTCTGAAATATTAAACAGGAAATTCCAGAAATAAATAATTTATGAGTTTTAAATTGTGCATCCTCTGAGTAATGTGATAAAATCCTGCACTGCTCTGCTCCATCCACCTGGGTAATGAATCATCCCTTTGTCAGGTATCCACCCGTTAGTCACTTAGCAACTTTCTCGGTTATCGGAGCAACTGTTGGGTATCTCAGTGTTGTGTTCAGATAATCCTTATTTGCCTTAATAATGTTCCCAAAGTGTAAGAGTAGTGATGTTGGCAATTTGGGTATGACAAAGAGAAGCCATAAAATGATTCCTTTAAGTGAAAACGTATTTATGTATAGGAGAAGACATAGAATTAATAGGCTTCAGTGTTATCTGCAGTGTCAGGCATCCACTGGGAATCTTGGAACATGTATCTGTGGGTAAGGGGGTACTGTTATACCACATTACAGATTTAAAGTGCCAAGTTCCTGGTAATAGCTGTCAGCTTGTTACAAAAGCATATTCCTGAAGAACCAATATTGATATCTTTAAAGACCCTAATTTAGGAATCCAAATTGCTATTTATTTATTTAATTGTATTTATTGAAGTGACATCGGTTAATAAAATTATATAGGTTTCAGATGTACAATCTATAATACATTATCTGTATATTGTGTGTTTACCACCCCAAGTCAAGCCACTTTCCATCACCACTTATCGTCCCTATACCCTCTTCTATCTGTTCCACCCCCGTTTCACTCTGGTAATCACCATATTTCACCATATTGTTGTCTGTATCTATGAGGGCTTTTTTTGTTTGTTTGTTTTTTGTTTTTTTTTCTTTTGTTTTGCAAATTCGCATTGCAAATTTTCTTTTGCAAACCAGATTAAAAAATTGAAGATAAATATTTTTTTATGAAATTGACAAAAACAAAGATGCTTTGTTTTGTATTTTTGTATATGTGTCTTTCAGTTCTTCTAATATGGTTATGAGCTTTTTAGGGCAGGAACTTTGCTTTTTTGTTCATTTGTTTTATATTTGAATATCTCATGGTGAGATAGTTATTAGGCATTCAAGTAGCCTTTAAATTAATAATTAAATAAATGATTCAAATCTTTAATCCCAAATAATAATTTAATAGAGTGCTGCTATAGCTGATAAATAAGTTCATGTTTATTTATATATTTATTATATTTAAAACATCTATAAATGGATAAGGGTAAATAGATCTAAAATGCAAATGTATTAATTTTTCAAAAATGTTCAGGAACCTTAGCAATTGAAGGGACAGAATTATATAAATTTCAATTGCTAACGAGAAATTCGTCTTTAAAAGAAGCATCTACCTTTATATTAAGAAGTTCATTTTTAGATTAGTAAAAAGAAAGTTAGTGATTTTTTTTGGCACTATCCTTAGTGAAAAAATTGTTTTGCAATGGACAAACACTCATGCATTTGTTCAAATTCTGGCATCCCATTCAAGGTAAGATTAAGTCATTAAGACAAAGGTGGAGGAGGAGAAGATGGTGGTCAAGTAGTTGGAAGCTGAGTCCACTAGCTCTTGCCCCCAACTCAATACCTGGCTGATCTTCCAAAAAATAAACTGAACATTTAGTGAAATCTTAGCTGATATGAAGTTTGGAAGCCAAAGAGTACAGAAGACACTTCACAATGGACGGTAAGGAGATTTATAAGTTGAAGGGGAAATACCACATGCGTGGTGCCTGCAGCCATGGAGAGCGTGGTCAGAGATCAGAGCTTTGCAGTTCCCTCCCCTCTGAGAGCAGAGAACGCTGAAGGCTGGGCCAGGAGTGACTTTGACACTCAAAGTCGGGGAGATCCAGGCTACACACACACACACACACACACACACACACACACACACACACACACAGAGTGAACAGCACACCCATATATGCAGCAAGCAAATGCCAACCAGGAGAGCACCAGAGAGAAGGAGGGATTGTATCTGTTCCTGGATTGGACAGAGGAGGATGGCTACAGCCAGCTCTGACTGTTAGAGACTCTTGGCCTTTTTGAGAGGTGGCATGTACAGAAAGCTGGACAGTTGACTCAGTGCTGTAGTGGGAGTGACTGGAGAAACTCTTTTAAGGGGAGCTGAAGCATGCTGGGCAGGGACCCTGTGAGCAGGTGTCCTGCCAGTAAGGGTAAATGATTGAGGGAATGTTTTGCTTCCACTGAGTGCAGCTGGACAGAGAGATCAGAAGGTGCACAGCCAGGGAATGTCTCCGTCCAGCCCGGTGTAGATGGCAGGGCAGAGGCTGTGCAGATGGGGAGTTCAGGTCTCTGTCTGCTGCAAAGGTGCTGGGCTGGGAACCGGATAGGTGGGGGTTGAGCAACTGAGATTATTTATAGCCAGACAAAGCCCCCTTCCCTGGTGGGAGATCAAACCAGGGAAGTTTTGATCTTCTCCCACTTACTGTAGTATCTCAAGCACCACCAACAGGGAAGCTTTGCACAACAGGCAGGACAGGCTCAAGAACCCCCTGCAGGGTGCATATCTGCAAGAGACAGAAAGAGGAATGCCTAAAGAGCTCACTTTTGAACTTCTCCCAGGGAGACAAAATACACTGGTTCATTGGGCCCTATCCCACTCAGGCCGGCAAAGCAGAGAGATCAGAAATTGGTGAGGCAAGGGGGAATCATGCCCTGCCCAGTCTCGGCTTGCACACAGAACTGCCATCAGCGCCAAGCAGAAAAGAGAGGACCCTCTTACACAGATTGGCCCCCCTCTTGAAACGGACAGCTAATTCATAAAAAACTATACATTATTGGAAATAAGTTAGGACAGACCAAGACAGGTGGTACAGGAGGAGGGGAAACACACCCATAATTTTTCCAGAGGACTAAACAGCGCCTCCCAGGGGAGACCCAGGGGTCCTACCCTCCCAGTTGCAACAGAAGCTCCCTCTAGAGGCAAGTGAAGGCCATACAGGCAGTGCTACCAGAAGTTGGACTACCAACCCGGGACCTTGAGCTGATAAAAAGCCAGAGATGGATCCAGAAGGAGAAAACAAGGCAAATACCAAACTCTTCTGAGGTGAATGAGGTGAATAACAATGATAGCTGAGCACAGATTAATAAAGGTAGGAAGAGAATAAGAATATTATGCAAAAGGCAAAAGAGAATATGGTATGTCTAAGTAAAGAAAATGATTTTGAGGGGATAAGGTGAGGAGAAATAGTAAGAGTAAGGAGCACAGTCCACCACATTCTTCTTCAGAATTTGTATTATCTTTTTTCTTTCTTTTGCATAGCATTTTAATATTTCCTCTTTTGCATCATTTGAACCCCAGCAAATTCATTTTCTTTATCTTTTATTATTTATTCTTTTTATTTAGATTTTATATTATTTTAATTTTATTGGAATTTCAAATCTCACATTGTACACTTCCCTTGACTTACTCCACTTTATCTTCCTGCCTTTTCTTATTTTCATTGTAAATTTTTATTTCCTCCAGGCTACACCTGTTCCTATTCCTTACTCCTGCTATTTCTCTTCTCTCAGCTCTCTCAGAAGCATTCTTCCCTCCTTTACTTAGTTCACATTATTTTTCCCATTCTTATAATATTCTTATTTTATTTTCACCTTTATAATTTGTGGCTTGTTCAGTACGGATATTATGTTTATTGCTTTTCAACTGTGTTCCTATTTGTTCACTATTTTTTAAAATTTCAAATCATAGGTTATTCTCCCCCTGTCCTACTCCATTTTGCCTTCCTCCAGCCCATGCTTATTTGAGTTTGAAATTTTTTTTTCCTTTCTTAGCCTGGATTCTATCCCTTACTCTTACTATTTCTCCTTACCCTATCCCCTCAAAATCATTTTCTTGACTTAGACATACCATGTTCTCTTTTGTCTTTTGCATAATATTCTTATTCTCTTTATACCTTTATTAATCTGTGCTCAGCTATCATTGTTATGGACTCTGTTATGGTTTTTCCTCAATGTTGTTCCTTTTGGTACACTACCTTTTTAATTATATTTCAAACTTCATATTATACTATTCCCTTTTCTTACTCTATTATGCCATTTCCCTTCCCTATTTTACTTATATTTTAAATTTTATTTTCTCCCATTCTTTGCCTTGTTTTTATTCCCTACTCTAATTATTTTCCCTCTGTCGTCCTGCTCAAAATAACTTTTAATCTCCTTTAGTCATCTCATGTTTCCATTTTCTTATATTATAATACTCTTAGTCTGTATCTACCTTTATTAATATTTGCTCAATAACTGTTGATATTGCTGATGTGGTAGGGGGTATTTTTGATGATGAGTGTGCTTGTTTAACCATCATCAAGAAAAAAAGGGAGAGGACCCAAATAAATAAAATCAGAAATTAAGGAGAAGTTACAACCGATATCACAGAAATACAAAGGATTATAAGAAATTACTATAAATAAGTATATGCCAAGAAATTGGACAATTCTGGAAAAATGGACAAATATCTAGAAATATACAATCTTCCAAAACTGAATCAAGAAGAAGCAGAAAGCCTGAGTAGACTGATAAAACTAGTGAGGTTGAAGCAGTCGTCAAAAAACTCCCTGCACACAAAAGCCCTGGACTGGATGGCTTCACAAGTGCATTATACCAAACATATAAGAAAGAACTAGCTGTTATCCTTTTCAAACTATTCCAAAAAATTGAAGAATAAGGAAGACTCCTGTACTGTTTATATGAGGTCATTATCATTCTAATTCCAAAACCAGGTAAAGGCACAAAAAAGAAGAAAACTACAGGCCAATACCTCTGATGAACAAAGATACTAAAATCCTCAAGAAAATACTGGTGATTGGGATTCAGAAATACATTAAAAAGATCATGCACCATGATCAAGTGAAATTCATCTCAGGGATACAAGGATGGTACAATATTCACAAGTCAATAAACATAATACAACATATAAACAAATGAAGGAAAAAATCACAGGATCATATCAATAGATGCTGAAAAAGTATTTGATAAAATCCAGCACTGATTTATGATAAAAACACTCTGAAGTAGGAGCAGAGGAAGCATACCTCAACATAATAAAAGCTATGTACAAGAAGCCTACAACTAACATTATATTCAAGGGTCAAAAACTAAAAGCTTTCCCCTTAAGATCATGAACAAGACTAGGGTGTCCACTTTCACCACTCTTATTCAGCAGAGTACTAGAAGTTCTAGCCATAGTGGTTGGACAATAAAAAGGAATAAAAGCCATCCAAATTGTGAAGGAGGAAGTAAAACTGTCATTGTTTGCAGATGACTTGATAATATACATAGAAAATTCTTTAGTCTCCACCAAAAAACTACCCAAACTAATAAATAAATTTGGAAAAATAACTGGGTACAAAGTCAGCATTCAGAAATTGATGGCATTTTTGTACACCAACAATGAAATGTCAGAAAGAGAAACTAGGAAAAAATCCCATTTACTATAACAACAAGAAAAATAAACTATCTAGGAATAAATTTAACCAAGGAAGTAAAAGGCCTATACTCAGAAAACCACAGAACACTGAATAAAGAAATTAAGGAAGATACAAATAAATGGAAGCACATACTGTGTTCATGGATTGGAAGAATTAACATCATTAAAATGTCCATACTGCCCAAAGCAATCTATAGATTCAAAGCAATGCCTATTAAAATACCAATGGCATATTTCATAGATCTCGAACAAGTATTTCAAAAATTTATATGGAATCAAAAATGACCCCAAATAGCCTAAGCAATCTTGAGAAAAAAGAACAAAGTAGGAGGGATCACAATACCTGACATCAAACTAGTAAAATGGCACTGTAATCAGAACAGTCTGGCACTGGCATAAGAACAGACACATAGATCAATGGAAAAGAATAGAAAACCTAGAAATAAGCCCAAGTCTCTACAGAAAACAGTATGTAATGTCTTTGAACAACTAAAAATGAAACTGGCTTTTGACCTGGTGATTCCACTGCTGGGAACATACCCTAAGAATCCTGAATCACCAATTCAAAAGAACTTATGCACCCCTATGTTCATAGCAATGCTATTTACAATAGCCAAGTGCTAGAAACAGCTTAAGTGCCCATGGCAAAATGAGTGGATCAGAAAACTGTGGTGTATTTACACAATGGAATACTGCACAGTAGAAAGAAAGAAGGAACTCCTACATTTTGCAACAGCATGGATGGGACTAGAGGATACTGTGCTAAGTGAAATAAACCAGTCAGTGAAAGATGAATACCATATGATCTCACCTATAAGATGAATCTAATGAATGAAATAAACTAATGAACACAAAAGAACCACAGGCATGGAAACATGGAACAGACTGAAAGTATCCAGAGGGGAGGGGAAGGGGATAATGGTGGAGGGAAGGGGATAATGGTGGAGAGAAGGGGAAGGAACTAGACAAAGAATATGTATGAATGACCCACGGACATTGACAACAGTGTGGGAATTGACTGTGGGAGTGGGCTGGGAGTGGGATTGGTAGAGGAGGGCAAAGGGGGAAAAGGGACAACTATGACAGAATAACAATTAAAAATGATTTGAATTTTTTCTATATAGTAGTTAATTTTATTTTTTTGTCTTTTTTAAATTATTGTTCAAGTATAGTTTTGTCCATTTCTTCCCACTACTCCCTCTGCCCCTCCTTTTGCCTCCACCACCTTCGATCCCACACCCGTTTGTCTTTGTCCATGAATCTCCCATATATGTTCCTTCCTCTGTTTTCCCTCGTCTTCCTCTCCCTGCACTCTTCTGTTCACTGTCAGTTTATTCTTCACTTCAATGTCTCAGGTTACATTTTACTTGCTTGTTTATTCTGTTGAGTAGTCTCCACTTATAGGTGAAATCATATGGTATTTGTCTTTTATCACCTGGCTTATTTCACTTAGCATAATGCTCTCCAGATCCATCCGTACTATCATGAATGGCATGAGTTCCTACTTTCTTTCTGCTGTGTAGTATTCCATTGTGTAAATGTACCACAGTTTTTTGATCCACTCACCAATGATACATCAGACAAGGGTTTGATCTCCAAAATATATAAAGGGCTCACATGACTCCACTCCAGAAAGACAAAAAACCCAATTAAGAAATGGGTAAAGGACTTGAACAGACACTTCTCCATGGAGGACATACACAGGGCCCAGAGACATATGAAAGGATGCTCAGCAACACTAGCCATCGGAGAGATGCAAATTAAAAACACAATGAGATACCACTCCACACCAGCCAGAATTGCCATCATAACCAAATCAAGAAAAAAGATTTAAAATTTAAAAAAACTTCTTTTTCTATTAATCTAACAAACTGTGCAGTATTAGAAAAATAGAGAAAACCACTCTCATCATTCTCAATAGTATATCCCAGCTAAGAAGGATAAATCTATGCTAATATGAGACAGAACCATATGAGTCAGTTGCTTATATCATTAAATAAGAGATTAATTCATTGCAACTTAAACTATCAACAAATAACAAGGGCAGGCCTGAAATTATGGAAAATTCAACTTTAATTAAATTTGCAAAGGAAAAAAATTATTTGACTGTAAACAAAAACAATACCAGAAGTTAATGAATGAACAAATTTTTCATAAATTTATAGTTTTCAATGTTAAAAATTACAGAAAATTTTATATGCCAAATTAATCAGTTAAATAATGTTAAGACAGACAAATTTATGAAGGTACAGAAGTTTCAAAAGTTAATGAAATAGCAACACTTACTTTTTAACTTTGTCACAAAAGGAGGCCAGATTCATATTACTGCCTTGAGGGACTTCCACTAGATGAATGGAACAATCTATGTGCTTAAAATAAAAATATTTAAATTAATTTAGTTTGGTGTGATAAAAAGATGAATTCAGTTTTATAGTTTTTATCTGTTTTAAAGAGTCATTCTGTTTTTATTTTTTTATATTTTTAATGAAATAATATATACAGAAAATTGCATGAATATTATATACATAAAATATAAGTTTTGAGAAAGGTTATATCAATATCCCAATCAAACTATGGAACATTTTCATCAGTTTAGAAACTTCCCCCACATCTCCTTTTGTCAATCTGTACATCTATTTGTTAACTACAGTTATTCAGACTTCAATCACCATAGATTAGGTGTATGTGTTTTTTCGTTTCTGGCTTCTTTCAATTAAATGACATATATTTTTTAATTTATTTATGTTGTCACATATATCAATAGCTCATCTTTTTTATTATTGGTTTCTAGTGTGCTACTAGTGCATGAATATTCCACAATGTGTTTTTCTATCTTCCTGTCGATGGACATTTGGGTTAAGCTTTGGCGTACTGTAAAGAAAATTATTAATTTTCATATGTAAATATTCAAATGGACATGTGTTTTATTTCTTGTGAATGAATCCATAAATGGCTAAGTCAGGGTAGGTATATGATTAACTTTAAAAGAATAATTTTTGCTTTATGTATTTTGAATCTATTATTAGGTATATGTATATCTGAGTTTATTGTCTTTCTGATTGACCTTTTTATTATGATGAAATGACACCTTCCCTTCTTTAATAATACTCTGCATTGAACTGTACTTTTTCTGATATTAATAGCCACATCAACTTTCTTTTGCTGGTTGAATGTTAAATCTTTTTATTTCTTTTACTTTTAACCTATCAGAGCCTTTGTTTTTGACGTTTGTTTCTTGTACACAGTAGTAAAGTCTTTTATATTTAGTTTGATGACTTGTCCCTTTTATTTGAAATGCTTACCCTATTCATATTTAGTATATTTATGGATATTTTTGGATTTAAGATGGCCACGATGATATTTGTTTCTTGTATTTTATTTTGTTCTTTTATTTCTTCCCTGACTTTCTGATCATTTAATACTTTCCTTTTTCTCAAGGACTGATGTCTTATACTGCTTGTGTTCAATGCCTGAAATCATTTGCTTCATATATTTTGTCTAAGTTCACAGTTGCTTTCAGAGGTAAGGGAAAGCTTAGTACTTGTTACTTTGTCATGATCGATAGTAGATGTTCCTAAAATTCGCTGACTTTCAGTTCAGATTGTTTGATGTGCTACCTCCTTCTGCAAGTGCCTCAGACAGAATTAGTTGTTTCTTTTCTGTGAACTCACCCTATTTTGCTCTTACTTTTATTTGTTTGCAAATTAATTTGAGTAATATGCTATTCCTGAAATCAGGTATCATGTATTCCCTTCTTTGCGTTTGTTATACATAGTTTATCATGTATATTTTAAGAATATGGTAAATTGTTGTTGAATAAATGAAGAATCATTTTGCATCAACCTGTAAATAACAGCTGCAATAATATTTCTTCTTTGTATTTTTTACTCCATTTCACTTGGGTCAACACTCAGCAGAAGCAGAGAAAAGTGCAAATATTGTACAAGAAAATCTATAGCTACTAAAATGATTGGAAAACTACTAATGAAACCGCTAGGATGAATTGCACAATGATTACTTAATTTCCTACCCTTGAAATGATCCCAATAAGACCTGCCTGCCAGCAGTGCAATTTAGGAGCCTCTGAGTAAAGGGACATTTCTTCTAATAATAATAACCTAAAGTTTTAATTCATGATAATGTGACTCAGAATCTAAATATAATGAAATTTATGTTTCTGTGTGCGCATAATAACATGATATGACAGAAAATGCTATCATCCAAACCTCCAACTGTGATATTTTTATCTAGTAAAATGTAAATACTGTAACATTTTATTTATATTTGATGAAATGGCAAATTTAAAAATTATATTATAAAATTTTATTTCCCTTTTCTCAGAAAAAAATCACTAATTCAGGAACACAGAATTAGTGAATAATAAATGATTGTTTTCAAACATAATATTAATACATTTCTCTATTTAAGGTAGTTACCCTGATCACTAAATTAACCCAGAATATTATTAAATGATTCATATTTATATTTTTAGGTCAACATATCTGACACGTACCTCTGTGTTCTTTGGCCACGAACTTTCCCACTTCCTGGGTAGGGAGGAACCCCTAAAGGGCATGAAAGGAGGTTCCACACTGTTTATATTTCCATTCCTTTTATTCTCTTCTTTTGGCATGAAGTCAGTTGAAAAGGATGGATATATAGAAGGAATACTACTTTCAATTCCTGTATGGCAGTTATGATTTTTATTTTCCCATTCTTTTTGTAAATTAATTTTATCCAAACTAGTAGGTGATGGAGCTAAAGTATCACATCTGTAATCATCAGCACCATGATGTTTTCCTATGGAGTTTCCCCAAGAGCTTTCTTTATTCATGCTTTGAGAATTTGGTAGCACAGAAGGCCTAAAACCAATTACTGCTGTTTTCCTAACTCGGTGACAAGAGAGTTCTGAACTTGAACTTTTAGAATTCAAGGCTATTTGCTGTGTTCCATCTAATGAATGCTTTTCTGAGTCCCAGTTTGGTGATCTGGGCACAAAAACAGTGTTTTCTTCAATTTCATTCTGATACAGTGGAATTTCATTATTGATTTCTTCTACTACCTGATCAAAACCCAGACTGACTGGGCTAGGAAAAAAGGGTTGGTTTACGGAATGCAATTCCTGGGGCTCATGCTGCTCTTCCTGTGATTCTCTGGGATTTAGATCTGTTTTCCAACAGTATGCCATTCTTTATTTCATGTATCTGAGAGGCTTGACTCTGTTCCAAATAGCTCCTTAATGATATCATAAATGAAGAATTGAATTTTCCTAGAAAAAGTATAAAGAAACAAAGTTATTTGATTAATTAGTAATAAAAGCTTGCAAGAAAGAAATATGATAAATAAATACAAACAATTGTTTTAATGTTTCTCCTTAGCAAATTAAATAATTCCTTGAGTAATTTAAAACTTCATCAAGGCTCATGACATTAAAATCCAAGGGGAGTATTGATTAATAAAATTGTGATAGAATAAAAGTTCACCTCAATTATGACTGGAGATTCATGAATCAATCTAAAGTCAATATTCCCCCTTGTATTCCTTTCGTTACTAAAGATCCACTTGCCTATATCATCATTATTTCCTTCTGTGTTCAATCATCTATCTGCATGCTAGCATGCTGAAGTCTCTTATTAGCTAGGCAGTGTCTTCTTAATCAGCAATTACTGATTGGTCTTAATTTTATTCTTCCCTCCATAATCGATCATCTTGTCAGATTGTTTAACCCTTTCCCCAAAACTTTATTAGTTATTGCCAACTTTTTGCGTTACTTCTCTAAAACAATTTTCATTAAGTTCATCAGCAAGCTTCATGTCAGTAGGTTTAACTGACATTTATCAGTCTCCATTTAATTTACCTCTGCAACGTTTGATTCTATTTGTTATGTTTCTTGTTTTAAAGTTGATTGCTTTCCTATGTTGGTTCTTCTGACACTATTCTCTAAGCTCTTCCTTTGTTTTTTCTCAAAAATTCCTTTGGCCTAATATTCATTTTCCACTTGACTCTTATCAGAACTTTTTGTTCTTCTCAATTATTCTCTTCTTGCCAGTTATTTTATATCTCTTGTGGTTTAAATGACCACTTATATGTCAATGACTCCAACTTAGACCATTTTTATTATTACTTACTCAATACCTCCTCTTGAATTTTTTAAACCTCCACAGAAAGCACAAAAATTAAATTATAATTCACCCAAGAACCTGCTCCTATTCTAGTGTACTCTGTGATGGAAAATGGTCCAACCATCTACTCAGTTGCTGACACCAAACTCCAGGGTACCATCTTTGAATTTTCCCTTACCTTTATATTCAATAAACTATCAGTTCTTGTAGAAAATTTTTCTTCCTTTCTCTGTCTACCAATGCCACAATCCTAGTCAAAGCTTTCATTTTCTCACTTGTAATGTCATATTATCTCTGAAACTGCTTCCACATTTTCTGCAATCTGTTCTTGTGCCCTACAAATATTATTAAATATTGTAATGATATATTTAAGAAATATTAAGAAATATCCCCAGGGAATATCTTTTCTGTGGTTTTCTATTGTCTAAAGATAATATCTGTGGTATGCAAGTATAAGATTTCTCTTCCCCATTTGCTCATTAGACCATGTTAGTCTTTGTGACTTGTAACAAAATACCTAGTATTTTGTCTCACTCAGAGTTATTCCTCATTTGTATTTGTTGAAAAAAAAGATTTAATAAATTTTAAAAATTGTAATTTTTTAATTTTATAAATTATAATTTGTAAACTATAACTTGAAATGGAAAAGTATTTGTATTTGTGTCATTTTTGTGGATTTACTAATTTCTTTAACAATTATATGGGTGTGTGTTAAAGACAAAAACTTTTAAAGGATAATTATAATAATGGTTAACTATTAAATAGGATTATCAAGCTGTTTTGCAATGGCAATTGATTTTTTAAATTATATTGGCACTAAAGATTTACTTAGAATTTATAACCCAAAGAATAAATATGCATGACCAGTGGATTTACTAGGGGAGGAGATGTTACCTGGGGGTGGGATCTTTGTTTCCTCGGTTTTGCCCAAAGTTAGGCACCTGGGGCTTTCCACCCTGCTGACCTTCTGTACCTGGACCATCGTCCTTGCTCTGCTCAGTTCTAACTACCTGGACCCTGGAAGCAGACTGCCGACAGAGGTTTGAATCTTAGTGCTATAATCTATTAGCTATGGAAATTTGGATGCTACTGCCATAGTGTGAAATTTCTCCAAATTGAAATTAATGAAGTATGATATAAGAGCTAGATCTCCAAGGTGGTGGCCTAGGTAAACACAGCTCACCTTCTCACACAACCACATCAAAATTATAACTGGACTATAGAACAACCATCACTCAGAACTAGCAGAAATTGAGTTGAGCGGAGGTCCTGTAACCACAGAATTAATAAGAAACCACATCCATCCAGATTGGTAGGAGGGATGGAGATGCAGAGATGTGGAGGCATGGAATGGGGTGTTCCTATACCCACGTGTAACAGTTAAAAATTGGGAGGGATATCTTGGGAATAAAGATTCCTAACCCCACACCAGGCCCTGCAGCCCAGGGATCTGGTGGCAGGGAGTTAAGTCCTGTGGCTTCTGCCTGCAAAAACCAGTGGAGATGGAGTTGGTGGAAGAAACTTCTGGATTCTCAGGCAATTCTTCTTAAAGGACCCACATGAACTCACTCGGGCTCACTCCTGCTGAGCTCCAGCACCACGGCAGCAGCTTGAAAGGCACCCAAGGCATCTAGGGAGGAACTGAAGTGTCTGGCATCAGGGTGACAGCTAGAGGACAACTTTCTCCAATACAGAACTGCTAGAAGAGGCCATTGCTCCTCTTCTGAGCCCTCCTTACACCAAACCACAGAGTGCAGAGGACACCATATCTGAGACTCCATTGACTTGGCTTACATTGTGTGACCCACCCCAGTGATTCCCTGAGACTCTGACCCACCCAATTTACTGACCCACCCAAGCGACTAACAATGGTTTTTTCATATGAATGGCTATTTTGGCTCATGCTTCTGATCTCCCAAAATCATCTCAAACAAGCAGCAGCTGGCCTCAGTGAGACCCCAGACCTTGCTAAGTGACCCCAGGCTCCTTACTAGCAGTAACTGGCCTTGGTTCACAGCTTGGCCTCAACAGGGCACCTACAAGCCTAGCACAAGAAGCAGCCAGCTGATTGCTTTATAGCTTATGCCAAGTGGCCCCAGACAAAACACGAGGGGACACCAGAGTGCTGCTGAAGTAAGCCTTCCTCTGTGGAGTGGGCCCCTGCACAGCTGATCCTCCACAGAGGGCAGAGATTGGTAGTCAGAGGTCACAGATAGTTCTTTCAGCTGAGTGGTCTGGGTAAATTCCTGACATTAATGTGCCAACAGTACTCAAGGCTCAACTACAAGAGGAGGGAGTACTCAGCCCACATGGAGGGTGCACCTCAAGTAAGATGCTATGCCACTGAACCCTATAGGACACCTACTACATTAGGCCATGCTACCGACACAGGGAGTTATAGCTGCTCTACCTAATACATGGAAACAAACCCAGAGACACTACTAAAATGAGGAGAAAAAGAAGCATGGTCCAAAAGAAAGAACAGAACAAAACTCCAGAAAAAGAACTAAATAAAATGGAGATAAACAATCTTTCAGATGCAGAGTTCAAAACACTGGTTTTTAAGGATGCTCAAGGAACTTATGAGGACCTCAACAACATAAAAAATGTCCAGTCAGAAATGAAGAATACACTAATTGAAATAAAGAACAACTTACAGGGAATCAACAGTAGAGTGGATGAAGTGAAGAATCAAATCAATGATTTGAAACATAAGGAACCAACAAACAACCAGTCAGAAAAACAAGAAGATAAAATAATTTTAAAAAATAATGAGGACAGTATAAGAAGCCTCTGGGACAACTTCAAGTGTGCCAATATTTGTATCATTGGCTTACCAGAAGGAGAAGAGAAACAGCAAGAAGTTAGAAATCTATTTAAAAAAAATGAAAAAAAAACTTCCTTAATTTGGTGAAAGAAATAGACATGCAAGTCCAGCAAGCACAGAGAGTCCCAAAAAATATGGAAGCAAAGAAGCCCATACCAAGATAAAACATGATTAAAATGCCAAAGCTTAGAGATAAAGAGAGAATTGTAAAAGCAGCAAGAGAAAAGCAGATAGTTACCTACAAGGTAGTTCCCACAAGTATGTCAGCTGATTTCTCAAAAGAAGCTTGGCAGGCCTAATGGATTGGGAAGGAATATTCAAAGTGATGAAAAGCAAGGACCCACAGCCAAGATTACTCTATCTAGCAAAGCCATCATTTAGAATTGTAGGTCAGATAAAGAGCTTCCCAGATAAGAAAACACTAAAGGAGTTCAACATCACAAACCATTATTATATAAAATGTTAAAGGGACTTATTTAAGAAAAAGAAGATCAAAATGATGAACAATAAAATGACCCAAAGTACAAATCTATTAACAATTGAATCTAAAAAACAAACTAAGCAAAGAAGAACAGAGACAGAATCATACATATGGAGAATGGTTTGAAGGCAGGCAGATGGGAGGGGGTTGGGGGGAATAGAAGAAAAGGTGAAGGGATTAAGA